>JAOQMP010000005.1:8733013-8749255 GCA_027563575.1 Erythroxylum pedicellare | reverse complement strand
ATATAATAATTAATATATTGTGCTTTGCATATTGTTTAATATATTTTAAATAATATTTATATGCATAAATAATTTTTTTTACAAAATAAAATATAGTTAAAATTAAAAGTATTTTTTATTTTTATATTGTCAAATAGTCTATTGTATGGAGCTCTTTTAAAAAAGCTATTTTTTAAATGACAGTCAAACAGTTAACTGACTTCTTAGAAAAGTTCTACTGACAAAAACTCTACTAACAAAAACTCTACTGATATAAGTCCATCCAAATAGGCACTTAGTAGAACTGCAAAAGGAAAGTTATATTCAAATTATCAAGAAAATCTGGTATGCTAAGCTAAAAGATTTAGTAGAAAAAGCATGAAGTAGAAGAATTTGTGTGAAGGTTAAACTAAAAGAAAACAAATTCTGATTGAATACACAAAACAGTTATAGTGAAGTTAGGTAACAAAGATGTAACTGAACTTGCTGCTTAAGGACTATAACTAGTAGTAGGGACAGCCAAGTCCCACTAGTGCTAAAAATCATGGGTTTGATTTCGAGTCACCGGATTCCCAAGGATTTTCATTAGAGGTACAATGTTTGCATTACATTCGAGTTTACTACCAATCAGTTGAGCACTAAGTCCGTCTCTTGATTTTGAGTAACTGGCTCGTAAATGATTTTTCCAGAGGATGTTGATTGGTGAATTATTATGTGCATACTCAATGTGCATTCAAAAGCTAGCAATTGTGGGTTCGCAAAAAAAAAAAAAAAGGATGTAGGTGTACATGTTCTTGATGACAATTATGAAGCCCTTAGCTATTTCACAAAAATTCTATCCACAAGCAATCACCATAATACAACTATATAAGAACAAATTTCAAATGTTAAATTTTGAGGGGTGACGGAGATTGCAAGATAATAGTGACCATAGACCAGAACATCATCCCTATTAGTATCAATGCCAAAATCCATACTGCCCTATGATTAACGTAAAATGTTGCCATCCATGGACAATATTAGAAGCCATTGCAACAACATGAACATCTGATCCTAATGTTTATGTTACCATGAATTACAAGTCAGTACTCTACAGACAAAAAACAAGAATAAAGAGGGGATTTCATCAGTAGAAAAATAAGTCGTAAACATACCAACCCTTTTTCATTCTCCTCTCCAGTCTGTTAATTCACTGGGATGCACATATTGCTTTGCCACCTGCTCCTCTGCTTCAATGTCATTAACCACACCTTGGCATCTTGGAAATCCACAGTAGCATGCCAATTGTTCATCAATTGAGAAAAACCTGTCAATAAAAAAAATCAGTATACATCTCAAGAGTACTGATGAATTCTAGATGTTGAGGAATTGAGCAAAACCTATAGTCATATGTGAGTTCTTCCCATCTTCTAATATCTCTTTTTGCAAATATAATAATGTGCTCATTACCATTCACACTTATCACTCTTGAGTAGCAATTGGGCTGCACAACAATAAACAAAATGAAAGAAGTACAAGTTGGTGCTCTTCATAAATGAATCATCCGGCCAAAAAAAAAAAAAAAAAGAAATTGCAATATGCCAATGAGCTTTCATCTTTTATGGCATTAGTCAAACCAAACATCCATTGGAAGCTTACCCAAATAGATTTTCTATCAATTACAGTTACAATGTTGAATAATGAAAGAATTATTAAGAGAAAATGCACACCTCACATGAGTGATTTATCAAATGAGCAATACTTCCTGCTCTTGTAGCATCAATGACGCATTCATCATCAATTCGAAACATATAAGTCCCAGCACCCTGAGTTTAAGGAATTAGACAAGATTTTGGTTATAAAAGCTAAAGCAAGGGCTTTTAAATGGTAAGAATCAGTCAGTCTTGGGATGACAGCCACACATTATGTTGCCAGAACTGTAAGCAATAGACAAAGGGACAGATGAGAAAAAAATGCAAATGAACATACCACCAATGAGTTATATATGAATCGTTCTCTCCTATCAGCAATAGGTGGTCTAACAAGTTCCCCTGTATATTCAATCACCTGAAAACCATCCAGATTTTATAAGCCTCGCACCAATATACTTGTCAATTTGAGTATATATTAATATCCAAATTAATTTCACCATACTCAATATGCAAACTGCAGATTAATTTTACCATGTCTCCTGCCCTATATGGCTGCTTAGCAAAGATGCCGAATCCATGAATTCCTGATTTTCCTATAAACAACAACAAAACAAATCATCATATAAAGCTCCAGAGCCCAAATGGCCCTCCCAGCACCTGTAGGAATGCTAAGAAATTTACCAAATGTCAATCTCTTCCGGAACATCTCCCGCATGTATTTATACTTCTCAGCCATAGAGAGAATATTGTCAGGAGAATCTAGCTGACAGGCCTTAAACCTTTGTAAATTAAAAGAAAATCTAGAGCCAGCAACTCCATTTGATGGCAATTTACCACCAGAAGAATCATGCTTAGAGAAACCACCAACTAGATAAGGCTGATTCTCTATAAACAAGCGCTTCAAGGATGCAGCAGCAAGGACCTCAGGTTCTTTCCTTCCTCTTCTTCCAAATTGACAGTAAGGCTCTATTGTAGTTCAAGAAGATTTAGAGAAACTATGAGTGATCTTTTAAGATTTAGAGAAATTATAAACAGACCTTTTTCTTAACCAGATATTCACAAACTAAACCGCTGAATCTATAAAAAATCAAAGGTTTTGGAAGACAGCAATAACTATATGAAACTAGCAACTCATGGTTCATGAATATAAGTTTTATCTGAAAGGAAGCCCTTGATCAACTCTCTCGGAGTGACGTAATATATACAAATGAGATACTGTGTTCCATCATTGCAAGCAAGCACCTGATACTTAAAACCACATAAGAAGCTTAGAAAGCATACCACTACGAGCACAACCAGATGGATTACATGGCGGAGCATAATTAGAACAGCAACGACCATTCCTACTAATCCTTTCATCTGTGACTGGCCTGTCATTCGATGGCTGTTTGTGCCTTTTACAGAAGGAAAGCAACTGAATACATTGGTGATCTTCGTCATCATCAAGAGAAAGGAGATGCAGTCTGTCCTCATCCTCAAGCTGTTAACCGTAAGGAAAGATCTAATGTAAATATAAGCTATTTGAACTACCACAGATATTGGTAGCTTAATAAATGGGAACATAAAACAAGCATCTCTTAATAATTGTAACAAAGGAAAACAATACCTCAACACAAAGGCCAGCAGCACGTGCACAAAGAGGATGATATGCTACACGGCAATTATTGTTTGAACACTACATGGAAAATGTAATTAAATTTTAAATTAGAAACATATGCAGTTTTTTGAGAGAGAGTGATATGGATGCATTGTGGGATCTACTACTTGCAAAGAGGAATGTTTTATTAGGAGTCTATTAGAGGAGTATTTTATTTTTAGTAGGAGTCTATTATTTTTGCGTTAGTTTTTGTTATGGTTATGTTAATAAAAACAACTTGAATCAGAGTCTTTCTAAAAGTCCTAAAACAGCTCGAATAGGAGTCTTTCTAGGAGTCCTAGTTTAGGTGGAACTTTTATGTTTCTTTGCCTATATAAGGCTATTATGTTATGCAATAAAAAAAGGAAGCAGTTATCATAAAAATTAGCTAACTAGGTTAGCCCAATCTCGGCAGACCTTGTCTTTGACAAGTGCTGCCAGTTTTTCATCACCAAAAATAGGTTCTGCAAGGAAGGGAACTAACGTAAATAAGGGAAAATAGATTAACTTTCCTGAGAATCATCCTTGGACTCGATCCCAAGCATGGGCACATAACAGAGAGCAAGTGAACAGATGAATATACTAAACACATAGCAAAAATGGAGCAGTATGGACTATTTTGTGTTTTGCTTACTTTGTCTGATTGTAAACCATGTAAACATACATCGATCTTGTGATGCCATGTTAATCTACATGCAGGGTGCGACGAAGTTGTACAGACAACTTTAAACATCAGACAAAAATTTTTAGGAAAAAATAAAAGAACCAAAAGAAAAGAGTTCGTCTTCAATTAGACAGCATGTGACATATAGCCATTTGTCCCCTCAAACACTGCTTTTGTTCTTTTACCCTGTTCTTCCTGTTACCTAAATCAAAGCCCATAAAGGCCTGATGCGTAAAAATTTATTGAGTAACAGACAAGGCATCTGGTTTGCTTTCTCGTGCAATATCTTCTATAACATGCAAGACTTGCAGATTGGGCTTCTCAATTACAAAATGAGCCGTTGATATTCATTAACAATTACGACCAAAAAAAGGATAAAGCAACACCCTTATCCATAATTGGGGACAAAATATTTATCAAAAATAGGGATTTTAACTTATGCATTAAGCTAACCAAATCGACATAGACAATAACACGAGAGGAATCGGAACTTACGTACTGCAGGTCTTACATGATAACAACTGACCGAAGTATACAAGCATTGCAATGATCTCATATCATAAGATAAGCAAAAATCTTACTTGGATGCAAGCTCCATAAGCCACACCACAGATGCTGCATAAAAGCTTCCAACGATCCTGTTTTTGAACAAGGAAATTTTTCAGAAAGCCCAATATGGGTGCTCGTTCCAGACAAGTGTAAGCTATCCAACTATCCAGGAATAAGATTTTAGAAATTTAAAGAACAATAATTTACATCTATATAAGATTACAGCTATCATGTTCTACGAATGAATTGATGCTGCATAAAAGCTTCCACCAATCCTGTGTTTGGATAAGGAAATTTTCAAAAGGCCCAATATGGGTGCTCATTGCAGACAAGCGTAAACTATCCCACTATCCAAATTTAAAGAACAATGTTTTACATCTATATAAGATTACAGTTATCATGTTCTACGAATTAATTGTTCAAAAAGTCATGCATAGCAAACAACAAATAAATAAATCATTATAGAAAAGATCAGCATAACCTAACTATTATCCCAGAAAGGCCGTGGGCTTATAAAACACAAAAGATCATATTAACCAACATCCATACCTTATGAATCCTATTTAGGCCATCAATGGGCTCCATTCTCTTGACATCAGATAAACAAGTTTCTGCAATGCTTAAAGTAAGTCCATCTATTCTCAATTTCTCTTGCAGTATAGAAATAACTGATGCATCCAGGGTACAGTCACAAACCAGGTATCCATATGGCACAAGCCAAATGAGCCCAGCGGCCATCAGTAGTTGGCTTCATAGCACCACCTGAGGGAAGTAAAATAAAACATTCAGATGTGTATACTTCATTTCCTTGTAAGTGAATACTTCATTTCCTTGTAAGTGATACAGATGCATTATTTAAACATTCAAATGCTTTACCAGTCACAGGACAAAGGCAGCAGGGTGGTGGAGACTCAGGAGCCCTTGGACAGCATAAACTGCATAGCCAAAGTACACCATCAACATGTTCTAATTCCCCATAGCATCTGGCATGGACCTGAGTAAACCTTATGTATATGAGCTATATGGATTAACTAGAAGATAAAATTAGGAAGATAAGTATAAAATTAGGAAGATATGTAACTTTTCACAACAAAAAGTAAAAAGCAATTAATTTGACCTATAGCAACTAATAAAAGGAACGGTCAATCATGTCTAAAAATGCTTCTCAAATGAAAAAGCCATAATGCAAAAACCAGCAAAACCAATATAGGAGATTTTACCATCATTCTGCATTTCTCACACTGCAACAATAAGTTGTTTTCATACTCCTGTAAATAAACAAAAGGAATTAGACACTCCTCATCGTACAAACATTGAGTTTCTCTCAAGTTATGGTCTACAATTTCAGCCCTCAGTAACTAAAATTGATAAATAGTAGTAAAGAGAAAAACATGCCAAGAAATGTAATTAAAGTCATGATACAGCCAATGAGGATAGAAGATTCTCTTGTACCTCTTCCATGTGGCAGACATTGCACTTATCAAGATCTTTCCAATCAATGCGAACAGGTCTATAGCCAAAAGGCAAGTCTTGATATCTATCAGAGGTAAAATTAGACGTAGATAACTTGGAAGAAAGCCTAGATTTTGACAATCCCTGTTAAAGCATAAGGAATGTATATTCAGCAAAGTGTACCATGAATATACATCTCCACAGCAAACAGACAATTTATCAACTTTCAAGGTAGAAAAATAAGTCACGCTCAGAACGTCAAAGGAACAAACATTAGTTATTTACTTTCAAGTTTCATGAATGCTGATCCTAGAGTCTATTATTTTACTATTGGAGTTAGTAACACAATCAGGGAAAAAGGGAACAACAGAAACGATGGGATATTTTCAGTGGAAGCACAACAAAACTAACCTATGAAGTTATTAATTGGCAAGCAAACTCATCAAGTTCAAGATTGCTATGAAGCCATGCCAATCAAAAGATGTTCATTTTGTTGATATCCATGCCAAAAGTTCATTTACCGACAACATTTGCTCAGCATATAAGTTGATCAGTATGTTTCTGGAAACTAATAAGAGAATACTAAGACATGATTATTTAGACTATCAGTATCGACGGGGAGTTCTGCGACAAATTAAAGTTTTATACCTTTATTAGCTTTATCACTTCAGGATTGGAGAAACCAAACATGGCAGAACCTGATTCATAGACCCTTTCAAATCCATGTTCACCATCAATGCTATTAGAAGTACCATTTTCCAACTTCATTCTTTTGTATATCTTTTTCCAGCAAGCAGATGGAGTAGATCCTTTAATCTGCAGAAAAGGAAAGAATTGCAGATGGTTCAGCAAGCCATAAGCTAAGAAGTGAGTGCGCAATAATATGGTGTGATATGCCAATCAGATATTAGCTTTCAGGGTTAAGGGATATAAAATCCAAGAGCAATTAGAAGGTCACTCCATCAAGTCAAATGAAGGCTAGCGCTGAAGTTTCCTAATCACAAGCGTTCCTTTTTCATGTATTTGAAATGAGAAGTCTGAAAACAAAGCCATCTGATTACATATCGAAACAACTAATTAGTGTGAATATGCAAAACAAAAGATGGTAATGTGAAAATGAGGTTTTCCCTTGCATCATTTTGCAATCATCTTCTAACCACAAAATTACCCATCTCCAATCCATATGTAATTGCACTTAATAGTCATTTAAAAATGACATCAAACAGATATTGAGTCACACACACACACTGCATAATCAAATTACTGCATAAGATAATACTACCTAAAATTGGAAGATTTTACAACTGAACAAATTGCAAAAGGCTTATCAGCAGTAAACTAACACATGTTTGTAGAATTAGGCTTGATTTCATCAACATGACCTGTTCTCCATTATCCAATGTCACTCTAAATAAAGGCCGAATCTTTGACTCTTCATCTCTCAACACTTCCATCTTATATACTGTGTAAACATTTGGATCTGAGATGTTCAAAATTGAAAGGAAAAGAAAAAAATGTCATGCAACTCCAATTAAAAATGATCTGACAAGAGAGAGATAACATCTCAAAACAGACACCAAGTTCAGGAAAGGGTTAAAAGTTTACTTTCCCACAATACTTACCTGCTATTGAGTTAAACTTCCTCAAAGCGGTATATCCTTCAGGCCAGATGAATCTATCATCCTGAAAATATTCTGAGTCCTTGACAATGCTTCCTGCAAAAAAGTTTGCAAGCTACTAGTAAATGACAAGCTTGCATGGTTCATAAATTGAATTAACACTAGTCACTTATGGAAACTTCCAATTATTGGTGTAAAATACATATTGAATCAAATTGAGGGAATAAAAGTGGAAGTTAAAGAATACTAGATTTTTCTTTTCTTAACAAATCAAATCTAAATAACAATATGAGAGGAATATACAGTATAAGTAATTGAATTTCTTGAAATTATGCAACCTTCAAGCATTGGTTGATTATAAGTATGTTACCAAGGATGACCCATAACTTCAGATAAAAATAAATGTGGAACTTTGAACAGGGTCCCAGAATAAAGGCTCAAAATTACCAAGGCTTAAAATTTGTAGATCCCCAATGACATAAGGAGAGGTCCCAAGGCTTCCCAGTATCCTCTGAATTACTTCATCCTTATAGAAATCTCCACCTGAATCTGTGCTTGCATCATCCTCACCACCCAGGGTCTCACAACTATCAGCATTCATGCCATTTTGCAGTTGTAGCATTCTTTTTGGAAGTTTTTGTTCACTCAGATACCTGTTCAGAAACAGCACTAGTTCAAATGGTATTCTTGAAAGGTAAAAGTTTAAATATCATCAGTTATGCAGCTTTAACAAAAATGAGAAAGTAACCCTACAGGTATCGACATGTATCTAGTGAAACGTCAGGTTTATATGAACACTAATACAAGATTTAAGTGTCAGAGACTTACTTTGATAAACAGAAGTTATCTCACCTAAATTTCATCCTTGAAGGGATGCCCCCTGATGTTTTGAAAGGGAAATAGAAAGGCAGGAGTTTGAAAAAAACAAAATATTTGGAGCATCAAAACTGTTGGGGTGTATATCTAAATGACTATGGCGTTGGAACTACTGGTAGTCCAGAGTCAACCTAGCTAGCTTTTACCAGGGTGGTTTTCCATTGATCTTCATCATTCTCAATGCAGCCACGCATATTTTCAAGAACAACTGGACATGTTCCTATTAAATTTTTATTCTCCCTCTTCAAGTGTGACACTGCTCTTCGTTGCAGTGGTCATTTTGATTATAGCTGTAAGATAAATAGGCGACTAACAAGATGGACTATGGGAACTAATCAGCAAGTGTCAGTAGAGCAGAAGAACCTTTCACCTCTTGAGAATATTAACGAACAAAAGATGGTTTGCACCTTAAAATTTTCATAACATGACATTATGGACCTAAAATTAGAAATTTTGAACATGATATTTTGGAGAATTTAAGTTTATTAACCTAGCTCACAGGATGCACCCACCTTTTTGTGTTTCCCAAATACTTTTTCTTTCATTTATCAATCAAAGACCAATAGGTGTACTAGAAGAAATCTTAGATTGTATGACAGGATTACAGAGACATAAGTTGTGACAAGAACAAAGAAAAAGTTAGGTAAATTACATTAGATATGACAACAGAATTATGAAATATCTGATTGCATCCCAACGAAGAAAGGCAAAAAGAAAAAAGGAAGTAGCGGGAACTTGTCAGTAACCTTACATTTTTGCTTCTTCCAAGCTTCGAGCAAAACGAGGCTTCTTGCACTTAAGGTGGAAACAAGAAAGAAGCCCTTTGAGAAAAGATATTACCTGCTTTGGTTTTACTCTGAAAAGATTAAAAATGTGTCAGCCTCCAAAACTTAACCATCTATTAAATAAAGTCGTGACGAACCCACATGCTAAATACACCCAAAAACTCAAATGCATCACATACCTTGCAAAATCATGGGTCCCAAAAAATTGTACAAGAGCTGATTTTCCTCCACCAAATTTGTTTAAACCCTTTCGATCAGAAATAAGGGCTTCATCCACAACAATGGCTGGCCACATTGCATGACCTGCACCATAATGTATGAGGATAGGATTTCTGTCAGGTGGAAAAGGATTTTATTTGTTGTTCAAATTTTAGATGTTTGAGAAGGCAACTAGTACAGTAGCAAACAAAGGACATCAAAAATTGATGCAACCGAGTTTAGGAAACTAATGGAACCAGGAAAATACACCCCTAAACATGATCATTAACCAGAGTCTCAAACCAGCTTAGCCAAGATTTCATAACTGGTTCAGGTTAGATATAGTCATATATGGATCCTTGTTTTACATAAAGCACTACTATATAGCGAGAAGGATAATATATGAGTTGAATGTTCGATTTTGTGTCAAGGTTCGAAGCTCCATATGGTATTAGAATTAATAGCCAGCGGAAATCAGAGTACATAGCATCATCACTTATATTATTGATTATAAAACACAACTCTCCAAGAAACAAGGATAAGTATAGCTTATGCAGAGTTACCACTCTACACCACTTAATTTACTAACTATGGGCAGAATCAGGGCATTATAGTGAATGGTTACAGACATACACATGTCCTTTTACCCTTAGTTTATATTCTTTTCTCCCTAAACATCAGTTGTCACCTTTGAATAAGCAAGGGAAAATAGAGGCCAGAATTTTGCTCACACCAATACACAAACAAAAAACTTAGATTTGAAAGACTTAAAGAGATAAGAAGATAATTTGACGAAACCAGTAAGTTTGGCCCATATGACGTCGCCTGGCTCTAGATCTTGGCAGTCGTCCAGGTTAGCAGCTAATACAACCATCTCATCATAATCGTAGCCATCAGCATCAGAACATTTCACGTTGAAAGTAAGGTTGAGACGCGCCACATCCTCGCGAGAAAGAAAGAATTTTATTTTCTCATCTTGTAGACCAAGATCCTCCTCATCACCATCTTCATATGTGACCTGAATTACGTTTCATTTTAGGTTAGAAATCTACTCTTAACACTTCAACACTAATAGCAATTCAAAATTATCATACATGGTGTCGTTCGATCTCTGAACAGTAACCGACAACACATCCAGAATACCAAGCAGCATCCAATGGCCAATATACCTGCACAAAAGCAGCTTAATTATTTAGAAAAAGAAAAGGCAAGTAACCTCAGAAAATGAAAGATGAAAAGTTTTGACGCATGTTCTTGCCTTGCATGATAGGCCAACAAAAGTTTCTGGATCAACACCATCAAAACTCAACCTATGCACGTCAAATTCTACATCCGTGAATAATGCAAGGAAAAAAGTTATGAACATAGATAGACATAAAAGCCCTCCCTCTGGCGACTGAGAGAGCTGAGAAATACAGCAATATAAACCTAAAACTTTTGCTCCTCCTGTCAAGTAATAAGAACTTGCGCTGAATGTTCTCAAGCACTAGGTATCCTCACCTTAATCCATGTAACGGATATGATTCATATTCCTAAGCAATACCATAAATCTACCCCGATATTTTGCTAAAAGTTCGCACCTCGAAACTTTAAATGCAGTTGCAACTCCAATTTTGATTATCCTTGTTCCACCCAAACACAAGAAATGAGAATCACGAGAAACAATGATACAGAAAACCTACCTGACCCATCTTTTAGTAGTAGGCGAAACATTCTCACAACCCTCCATAGAAGCAAGCTTCTTTCTTGACAAGCATCCAGGCTTACTATTCTTTTTGTGATTACCAGAATTACTAGCCACATTATGATTTCCACAATCCCTCAGTTTTGGCCTATTCCAATCCACCAAAACAGTTGAATCAACCCCCAGTTCCTCCAACTCACTAGCCCCAATCCTCCCCCTCTTCTCCTTTTTCTTCAGCTCGCACTGGATGGACCCCTCAAACTGGCAAATTTCAGTCTGCATAGAACACGTGATCGCAGAATCAAAAAACGACATACTCTGAACAGAATTTTGACGCCTTTTGCTCCGGCGAGAATAAACATGAAGCACCGGCGTTTCAATCGAGCAGGTATCGTCGTGAACAACAAGCTTCCGAGCTTTAACCTTCTTCGACATACCGTTTGACGATCCGATTGAGCTGACGCGACAAGAAGCAGCTGAGTAGACCCGGTCCAACGAAGCGTATTTCACCGGAGTCCCGGCGTGAACTTCGTCGACGTTAATGTCGCCGTCTTCCTCTAATTTTACTTGGACTTCTTGTTCTTCGCCGTTGTCGAGGCTTTTGTTGTCTCTGTAAGCAAATGCCATGGGAAAAGAAAGGGAAATTTTTATTTATTTTTCTTTTAAAGTTTTGGTTTGAAATTGGCGGAAGAGAGAACAAGAGCTTGGTGCTTTCAGTTGCTCTCTCACTATGCACGTTGTTCACAAATGTTAATGAATTTGGGGAACTTTCTAGGGTTAGGGTTTAGGATTCTGGAGGGGAGGGGTTTGGTCTTCCCCGAATTACCAGTTTCCCGCCTGAGTTGGCGAGTGTGAATTGCTATTTGCTTCGCTATGCTACTGTCCTCTCGTTTCTTATTTTTCAACCGTTTTTTGTTTTTTGTTTTTTGGTAGGTACGAATACGATTGTTTAAGAAAGAGGGACACAACTTTTCTTTTTTTTTTTTAATACAAAGGAGAATCACACAGTTAGCTTAGAGCGCGTAAATGTAGAATTCCGTGAGCATAGTTGCGGATAAGCTCCTGATCGCCTAGGGGGGCTCCTGGAGGATATAAAGACCAGGGCTAAGAAGTCCAGCAAGGGCTGTCAAATCGTTGACGCATTGATTGCCTTCTCGAAAAACATGCTAGAAATGAATATCTCAGTCCCGAAGTGTGAGCTCCCGAATACCTGGCACTAAAAAAAGATCCCCAGTGAGAACAAAATTCGGATTAGAGATAATATTGATGGCCTCTAAAGAGTCAACTTCGGCAACCACCCTGTAATAAGCCAGTTCCCAGGCCAGTGAAAGGCCGGAGAACACACCCACAGCTCCGCCATGAGAGGTGAGCCCTGACCGAGGTTTTGTTGAAACCCCCCACACCAGTTGCCGTGACAATCACGGATTAATCCACCCGCAGTTGCCGGAGAGGAGCCATGCTTCGCTGCTCCATCAGAATTAACCTTAACCCAACCCTCCAGGGGTTTGGTCCAGCCCACTAGGGTGCTCACAGGAGCTGTCTGATTCCGGAATACACGGTTTTCCAACACACGGGCACGCCGAATCCAGTCCACGTAGTCCAAGATGACACGGTGTCCCTCTATAGGCCATACAAAGCCAGGCTCAAAAAGGCTACAGTTACGCTACTTCCACAGGAACCAGCAGTCGACCTCAAAGATAATGGCCCACTCAGTCTGGTGCACCAGATTGGGCTTGCTTAGGTTAAAAGCCAGCCACTCCTCCAACGATTGCTTGAAAAAACCCGAACCGAGCACTGCACGGGGCGAGTGTCGCCAGAAAGCACCCACCCGCGGATAGTCGCGTAGCACATGAATCGTAGTCTCAATAATGCCACAGCTCGGACATCTATCATCGATAGCAATACGACGCGCCACTCTCTATTGATTAGTCAACAGTTTTTGATTGGCGAATAACCAAAAAAACGATCTGATCCGTTGCGGGCCGGCCCATTTCCAAATAATCTCCCAAAGCTTGTTTCGGGCTACCCGGGGCGATCCTCAATCATCTCAAAAGTAGACGCAACAGTGAAGCGCCCATGGGTGGTGGGGCCCCACCTTATGACATCGTCCCCTCCGGTCGTGATCGGCGGTCCCAGAGAAGCAAGCGTCAAACAAACAGACATCGGAAAGTATTGTTGAAAATCCGCCCAACGCCAATCGCCTGTATCCTGTGCAAAGGAGGCAACTGTAGCAAACCGGATGCTTTCAGGGACTGGCGATGCACAAGTTGGATAAGAGGACCCCATCCTTCCTGCCAATTATCCAACTAAAAAAGGGCTCTTCTCCCATTGCCAAGTGTCCAAGCTAGCCCCTGGCGAACAACGTGCCAGGTAGCTAAGAGGCCTCTCCAGAAGCTGGAAGGCCCGGTACGATAGATGGAGTGAGGGACAATGTGGGTGTCCAGTCTATATTTGGCCCGAAGAACCTGAACCCACAACGCATGGGGTTCTGTGAGCAGTGCCCAACCCAATTTCACCAAGAGCGCACCATTGGTAGCTCGAATGTGTTTGAGCCCCAAACCTCCTTCAGCTTTCGGCTTGCACACAGTCTCCCAGTTAACGGAGGGACATAACTTTAATCCATCTAAGATGAAAATAATTTTTTATACTGAATTATGCAAATAAATAAATTTAAAATTTTTATTTAAGAAGTAAACTCAAAAAAATAACAATAATAACAATAGAAATCTCATTAATACATGAGGTCTAGAAGGTCCAATAGTATACAATCTTACTTCTAACTAATAAAAAAGTTATTTTCAAATAATTTACGTGAAAAAGAGAAAAATATAATAAAATATAATAAATTAATAAACAAAATTACAAAATACAAAAAATAAATAGATAAACAAAATAATAATAATAATAATTATTATTATTATTATTGTTGTTGTTGTTGTTATTGTTGTTGTTGTTGTTGTTGTTGTTGTTGTTGTTACTATTACTACTATTACTAGTACTATTAGTGTTATTGCTATTATTTTTTATTACAAGGGAAAGAAAGCAAACAAAACTAGCACATGTCGAGAATACAACACTCCTTGCGCGTCTCTGTGAGTAAGTTCTTGGACGACTTCCGGAGGCTCCTGTAGAAGGTGCAGGCTTGGACTTAATAAAATTACAAAAGCTGCCAATCTGTCAACACACTGGTTTCCCTCACGAAAGGCATGCTGAATATGGACCACCCAGTCACGATGTAAAAGGCCACAGATACCTGCAACCAAAGAAATATCCTCAGTTAGTACTCCTTAGGAGGCAGAGAGAATATTGATGACCTCTAAAGAATCCACTTTGACCCCAGGTCCCAGGCCAGCGTGAGTCTTGAGAAAACTCCTCAGAGTTCTACAGATAAGGGCGAACTCCTCCCAATTTGTTGCTGGAACCCACCACACCACTTCTTATGGCTATCTTGAATTAATCCTCCAGTTGAGGCTGTATTAGACCCTTGTTTAAATGCCCCATCCGAATTTAATTTCATCCATTCCAACGGTTTAGTCCAACCTACAAAACTCCCCACAGATAAGCCCTGGGTCGAGAAGACACAATTTTCCATAGTTCTAGCTCGACCAATCCATTCCACGTAGTCCAGTACGACCCTAATACCATTGTTCGGCCATATAAAACCCCTCTCAAACAGGTTGTTTTGTCATTTTCATAAGAACCAACAGGCTACTCCGTAGATTGTAGCCCACTCGACATGGTGAACTTTCGAATGTTTAATGAGATTAGACACCAGCCATATCTCCTCATCTTATTGGAAGAAGCCCGTATCTACCACCTCTCAGGGAAATTTTTGCCAGAAAGTTTTCACTCTCGGGCAGTCACGTATCGCATGCAATGTTGTCTCTTCTTGGCCACAGAAATGGCACCTGCTATCCGTGGCTATGTGCCTGGCTACTCGCTACTGATTAGTCATAAGTTTTCTTTTAGCCAGTAGTCACAGGAAAGATATAATCTATTACGGTCCAGCCCATTTCCACATAACCTCCCAATGTTTGTGATTTTTGTCCATGTAGTGACCTTCCATTAAATCATAAGCTGACGCCATAGTAAACCTCCCATGGGTGGTTGGCCCCCACACCAACTTATCTTCCCCTATCTCCTCAATAGAAAGGCAACAAGTTGCTAGCTCTAGACAAACTGATGAAGGAAGGTACTACTAAAACTCTTGCCAGAGGCAGTTACCCCCTTCATTAGTAAAGTTGGCAATCGTAACGTACAGACTGTTATCCAAAATTTTAGAGGTTGCCACATGGATAAGCGGTTCCCATCCATTCATCCAGTTATCTAGCCAGAATAAAATTATGCTGTCATTTCCCAAAATCCATTTGCTCCCTTGTCGTACAAGTTGCCAGGTTGCCGAAATTTTCCTCCAAACTACTGAAGCCCCTGACCTATCGATGATTTGGGGCACATGGTGATGATTCAGTCTATATTTAGCTCGGAGGACCTGGATCCAAAGGACTTAAGGCTTAGTTAGTAATGCCCAACCTAGCTTAGCTAGTAACTACTATAATTTCAAGCTAAAAGAAAAAAGCAAACTTAAGGCCAAGTCTTTAAGAGGTAAGCACTTTTTACAAGTTTAGGCTAACTGCAAGGGGAAATAGTTAAAAGACTAGTGGGAACTACAAGAAACTCTTTACGAATGACCTTTTATCATAATCCTAATTTGCCAAAGTTTTTTTAATTGCAGGTCATATCTTTGGTAAGTTTCAATATTGTCATTTCATTCTTGATTACTTTTCTCCAATCTTTTTTAAGTCTCCTTTTTCCTCTTACAGTATTTAAGTACGATCTTTTTCGAATCTTCTCACATATTCTCATCGGAACGTCTGAATATTTTCTCTTGACATGTTTGAAAAATAACAATAATACTAAAATAGCAACGAAAATTATAGAATGTTAATAAAAAACATTAATGTAATAAGTTTGTGTTTCATAATATAATGTTATTTAAATAGTTTTGCTTTTTAAAAATTTTCAAATTGCATGCCAAATAATAGTAAGGTATGACTCCCCAAATAATTCAAAATGGTGATTTAAATAATTATTTTTCTTCTTCTTCTTCTATTATTATTATTATTATTATTATTATTATTATTATTATTATTATTATTATTATTATTATTA
>JAOQMP010000005.1:8716031-8726415 GCA_027563575.1 Erythroxylum pedicellare | reverse complement strand
GAAAATTTAAAATAACATTGAAGGACTATTTTATAAATTTTAAAAAATTAGAAACTATTTTATAAATTTAAAAAATTGCCTTAAAATAATTCCTAATATTGACTGATTCAAAATCTATTCCCATAGGTTTGGTATAGTATTCATAATATTAAGTAAAATTACTACTCGTTTGTGACTAAAAAATTATATATTTGAGTCACCAAAATAAAGAATGTATAATTATCCACTGAGGACTTGCTCTTATATGTACTTATGTGGTAATTATCACGATAAATAGGGATATTTTAGTTATTAAGACGAAATGCCAATACAAGCACTAAGTAGCCGGAGGATGTGACGTTCCGAGAAATGGCCTTGTGCCGATCCGCACTGTTTAACTCCCCTCTTCGCTGTACCAGAACCAAGTCCACTTTATCCTTCCCAGGTTACCCTCTCAAGTTCTCCAAATTTACCAAGCTGCCACCCTTCTCTCAAAGTGTAATAATCTCCAGGTGGTTGTGTCTGCCTTTAGTATCATCTTCCATGGAGTCTCCCCCTGAAGGGTATAGAAGAAACGTTGGCATCTGCCTCATAAATCCATCCAAGAAGGTGGGTGCTGATTTAACTTAACCTCATGTGCTTTGATAAGTTAACTGTTAACATGATTTTGAGCTTCTTTATGTTTGACCTCTGCAGATATTTGCTGCTTCTAGGTTAGATATACCCAATGCTTGGCAGATGCCACAGGTATCTAATTTTTTATTCTTTCTGTTAAATTCTGTTTCTGGGTACTTTACGTTGGTGATGTTGAGTGGTTTCTCTTTTTGTCTGAAAATCATTTGGTGTTTGGAAACGTTGAATTCTGGTTTTGGAATCAATTTATGGTTGTTGATAGTTTTGAACGGTCAGGACATAGTCAATGGCTGGTTTGCGCAAGAAGATGTGGCAAACTATCAGTTTGATCTTGTTATCTAAATTTGATAAAAACCTCTACTTTTGACGAAGGAGAAGATGGGTAGTTTGTTTGTTTCTCTTCAAATTTATAAATGGTTTATTTGATTTGGATACTTGGGCCTTTGTGTTTTTGTCTACAAAGTCGTCTTAAATGAAACAAGCAAGAAAAGAACTGGCTGTCAAGGTATTTGAGAATAGAAATCAGAAAGTTAATGCCTACATATTGATTGCATATTGAGATTGTTGAAATTATAGTTGGACTACTTTCACATTCATATTTCACCTTCGGATTGGTCATGTGAAAGGTAGAAAGAAATCATAGCATTTGTCTTTTTCTTTCATAGAGCAGCAGGTTTTATAATTTCAAAGTTTTATTCCTGTAGAACAGGCTAGCCTCCGTATTTGAGACTTTTTCTTTCAGGAAGATGTGACTTCTCTGGGTGAGACGCTGATAATTAAGTAATCATTTGAAACAGGGTGGCATTGATGACAATGAAGATCCAAAAGTTGCAGCCTTAAGGGAACTGAAAGAAGAGACAGGAGTAATTTCTGCTGAAGTTCTAGCAGAGGTTTGGCTTTAAATGCGCTTTTCTCTTCTACAAGATTTTTGTCTATTGAGTTGACAATGAAGCATGTGCATACTCAACCTTGCGCTTTGGTCTGGTTCAATGTTGCGATTTGACATTTACTTAATGCCTGTTAATTTGTGGTGAGCATTTAACATCTAATCTTCTGACAATAAGAAGGAAATAAAGTGAAGAAGCCATACATGCAAAAATTAACTGAAAAAATGATCTGACCTTTACAGGTCTCCTAAATTTCTGACTGAAGAGATTGAACCTTTTATCGTATTATTAGTTGTTGAAGCCATAAAAAGTATATGTTCTCTTTGGACGACAATGCAGTTTCATGAGTCTTGCAATTCATTTCAGGAGCAACTGCAAGCAGTCTAAGATGGAGCTCCTATTCCAATTGTATTATGTAAATATATTATTTCATTGAAGACAATCTAGTTCATTATTCATACTAAACTGGCCATCACATCCAAAAAATTTAGTGCTTGAGTGTTTAAGCTAAGTTCTATGTTTTCACTAAACTTTCTCTAAAAGTACAGTTTGGCTTTTTTTTAGACAATGCCTGTGCAGCAAGTAGCCGCACGCATTGCTATAGGGAGTAGAATCTTTCAACACACACATTCATCTGTTTTTATTGAAATCTATCATTGTGCTTTGATGGGGAGCGTTGGGTTGAATTTGAAATGGGACATAAGTTTAATGCAAAAAAGGTTCTCATTCCAAATTTTGAGATCTGACTTTTTGGTCTGTCTAGTACTTCGATCCAATGATTTGTTTCATGATGTTGTGAGGTACTTATTCATTGGGTGGTGAAGCCTAAAATTTTGCTGCAGATTATGCTACTGCATTAAATATTTCTCAAATTTTGAGATCTGACTTTTCGATCTGTCTAGTAGTTTGATCCAATGATTTGTCTCATGATGTTGTGAGGTACTTATTTATTGGTTGGTGAAGCCTAAAATTTTGCTGCAGATTATGCTATTCGTGAGGCTTTTAGTTATATGCTTGATACCTTTTTGTTTTTGGTGGCCGTTTGAGTATCAGGCAATCTTCTAATGGTTGACTCATCTATAATAAGTTGTGGATATTTTTGGTGCCAAAGTTGAATGAGATCTTCTGGTTTGATCAATGTCTCCCTCAATTTTCCTTTTAAATTCTGAGCATCTTCAAGTATAAACTGGATGGATTATATGTACAGGTGCCATATTGGTTGACCTACGACTTTCCACCCCATGTTAAAGAAAAGCTCAATCAACAGTGGGGATCTGACTGGAAAGGTCAGGCACAAAAGTGGTGAGTATCTGAGCGGTTTGGCCTACTATGATTCAATAATTACTTCGTACACACCAATTCTTCAGCCATTTAGTCGAGTGATGTATATCAATTCATGTCTGAGCTGATTCCAACTCGGTCTAAAAGCCTTTAGGTTTGTAATTAATCCCATTTGAGTTGCTCTCAAATGTGATGCCAGTGCTTTTCATTTCTTTACCATTTTGACTTCTCCCATTTTATGGTAACACATTAACTACATTGCCAAGTACAGGTTTCTACTTAAATTTACAGGGAAGGAGGAAGAGATTAATCTTCAGGGTGATGGCACCGAGAAACCTGAGTTTGGAGAATGGTCATGGATGAATCCGGAGCAAATAATTGACCTTGTGAGTAGATGTTACTCGCAGACTGTTCATTTGGCATCAATCAAACAAAACATTTGGCATTTTAGTGTTATCATTAATCAATTGCTTATTCTACTTTCATTCCCAGGCTGTGGATTTCAAGAAGCCCGTCTACAAGGAAGTTTTGACAGTGTTCGCTCCCTATTTTCAGTGAACTCACATTTGAGAAGATACTAAAAATTTCTAGACTATCAAGTGAATCAGCGATATTGAAAATTGACATTAGAGTTTCAAATTGAGATCCCAATTTGGGATGGAATAAACTTTGTTGTAGTGTTCTTCATTCATAAGATGTGGATGAATGATTGGACACTGGTTTACGTAATTGGATTGAGAACTAGATTACGTCGCATATATCAAATAATAACAACATTTAGTATAAATCCCACATTGAGAAAGTTCAATAGTATGCAATTTTTCCCATAACTAATAAAGAGATTGTTTCAAAAATTACGTTACATATATCAATACAATACAATAAATCATATGATCATTTTATCATAGAAAATTGTTTTTGGTTATGAAATTCCAACTTCAATTCTCACATAATATTCAAATCTGCAATGCTTTTCCAAGCAAAGCCTTAGGTTATAAGTCCTAGTTTAGTCCTCGCTATTCGTATTTGCTTTATCTCAAAGGCGCACAACACCACTGGTCAGGCCTTCTACCCGATGGCTGTCATCGCCTATGGTGGTTGACTAATGGTTCTCTAAAAATAAATTCAAGTGCTAGCTTTTCTCTGTTGTAGAACTCAAACAACATTTGCGAGCACTCTTCTAGATCTATAGTTCTATACTTTCGATTTTCTTTTTCTCCTTAAATGTCATGTTATTGTTTTCCCTTCACTCCTGACTATTATCTAACTCCGGAACCTTGTTCTAACTCTCATAGACTTAGAACATTATGCAATTGGTGCCTTTGAAGAATTAAACAGTTGTTCTTCAAGTTGTTGGGTGGTTGGAATGACAAATGAGACACTGCATGCGGCACAAGACTTAAGTCTAGTTTAGAACATTATGCAATTGGTGTCTGAAGAATTAAACAGTTGTTCTTCAAGACGTTGGGTGGTTGGAATGACAACTGAGACATTGCATGCGACACAAGACTTAAGTCTAGTTCGTCCATTGTTGTGGACTTGTATGAATTCTGGTATTGGGAATTATGAAGGTATATAGCTGGAAGTGGAATTCATAGTTTGTCTTCCCGCCTTTGCTTTTTGGCAGCCATGCACTTGTCAGCTATGGTTCTTGATAAGTCTCGACAATTACCTTTCCCTTCTTTCAAACAAGTGAAAAGACATTGTGAATGGGGACGTGGTTCAAGATTTGAAGTAAGATGACAAATTTGTCAGACAGACATGTACGGCAAAGTAGACATCAAGTATAGACAATGATATTTTGTTATGAAGTAGAAACATGGATATGAGTTCAATTCAATGTTGGAGTTTTCATGACATGTTTACTCCTTCAAGACAAATAATTCAATTAAAGTTTTTTTCTATTTCTTTGTTTCCTTTTGATTTTTCTCAAAATCAATTCTTGTTTCTTTAGATTTTTCATTCAATGTGTTTTTTTATTTGTTTTGTGGAGTTAGTAAAATTTTTGCAAAACACAAATGTGAATTGCTTTAATGGCAACTGTGGATGTTGAAACAAAAGGGTATAAAAAATATCAGAAGAAAAAATCACTTTATTTCTTTGATTATATGTAATTTATACACAAGTGTAACCTATTCTAATATTACTAAACTACTAGATTTTTCGTCTTTACTAACTTATCCAATCTATAGTATATCTTATCTAGAAGATAAACTTATATCCTAGAAGATAATCTTCTAAGCTAACTAAATTTATCTCAAATAATTATCCAACACCCCCTCTCAAGTTGAGGAATAGATATTTATCATTCCCAACTTGCTTAGAATTGTCTCCAATCTAGGCATAGGCATGATTTTTATGAAGATATCGGCTTTATGTGCTTCAGTAGAGACATAACATAGATCAGTGCCCCCTTCTATTTCATATTTGATAAAGCTCCTATCAATTCTAATATGTTTTGTTCGATCATGTTGAACTAGATTCTTTACTATACTGATGACTGATTTATTATCACTAAAGACTTTGGTGGGAGAGGAAGTGGTGATCTGTAGGTCCTACATCAACCTCTCTAACCAAATAACTTCACAAATTTCTTGTGCAATTGCCCTAAACTCTGCGTCTGCTCTGCTTCTTGCTACTACGGGCTGCTTCTTGCTTCTCCATGTGACAAGATTCCCCCATAGTTTAGTACAATAACCAGATGTTGACCTACTGTCTTTAATACAACTAGCCCAATCTGCATCCATGAAACCTTCTATGCTTCTTTTCTCATTTTTCCGAAACATTAATCCTCTACCTGGACTGCCTTTGAGATATCTCATAATATAGTTGACTGCCTCTAAATGTCTTTGAGTTGGAGAGTGTATGAATTGGCTAACAAAATAAGCAATACCTAGTCAGGTTAGTGACAAATAGATGAGTTTTCTTAATAACCTTTGGTATATTCCTTTGTCAACAGGAGGATCTTCTTCATTTTTCTTGAATTTCCAGTTTTTCTAAAGTAAAGTTCCCACAGGTTTGGCAACCCATCTTTCCTATTTCCTCCAGTAAATCAAGAATGTATTTTCGTTAAGATATGAAAATACCTTCCTTACTTTTAACAATCTCCATTCTAAGAAAGTGTCTTAATGCTTCAAGGTCTTTTACCCTAAATTCCAACCTCAAGTTTTGTTTAAGATCATTGATCTCACTAGTGTCATCGCTTGTGATTACAATATCGTCTACATACATCAATCAAGATGGATTTCTTTCCATTTTTTCCACACTTCACAATTATTGTGTGATCAGCTTGTCCCTGTTTGTATCCAAACCTGCAAAGAGTGTCACCGAACCTCTTAAACCATACTCGTGGAGACTGTTTGAGGCTGTATAAGGATTTTTTTAGTTTGCAAACTCTTCCCCTTTCTTCTTCGGTTTCTAAACCTGGTGGTATCCTCCTATATATTTTCTTATCTAATGTACCATTTAGGAAGGCATTTTTAATGTCGAGCTAATGGAGTTCCCAATCTAAATTTGCAGCCAATGATAGAAGGACTTTAATTGTGTTTAACTTCGCAACTGGAGGAAATGTCTCCTTATAATCTATTCTATAGTTTTGTGTAAAGCCTTAGCCACTAATCTAGCCTTATACCTTTCAATCTCTCCATTTTCCTTATAATTTACAGTGAACAACCACTTGCTACCAACCACCTTTTTTCCTCTGGGTAGATTCACAATTTCCCATGTTTTATTATCAAGCTTTCATTTCTTTAAGTACAACTTCCTTCCACTTAAGTTCTTAGAATGCATCATGTAAATTTCTTTCTTACACTGTCAAGCTTAGTAATGAAAGCTTTAAACTTTGAAGATAACTTTGAGTAAGTCAAATAATTTGAAATAAGATATTTAGTACTTGATCTTAGCCCCCTTTCGTAGTGCAATTGACACATCTAAGTCACTTACCATAGTCTCTCTAGGAGCCGGTTCCTGGTCCAATGATTGGCCTTGTTGAGAATACACCAAAGTTGGTTTTTCGAGAATTGGTTCTCCCACTGAATTGGACTGGACAGTTTTAGGTTCAATGGTAAGTGTTTGCTGGTTTTGTAAGAAGATTTATGAGATAAAAAGTGATATACTTGGATACCAATAAATCTCTTCATGGGATATCTCCCTCTGAAGAGAGGTATTGGTGAAGTATGGTTGTTTTTTTTTTTAAAAGTGACATCATAAGAAACAAAAAAGTGACATCATGGCCAGATTACACGCTACCTTCTTGATTAATTCCTTGTGACTTAGTGAACTTTGGATTGAGTAGTGAACTTTGGATTGAGTCTGGTGGTTACAACTGATAGATCGGAAAAATCAGAAGTCATTAGTTTAGGGTAAACTGTCGGCCTGGGTTTCTAGGAACTTTAGTGGTATGAGAAAGAAAAAGAAAATACCGCATAAGGGAAAGGACATTACCACATATTGTGTGTTAGGCTCACAGGTGGAGCACATGAGTAAACCTGACAATATAAGCAACAAAAACTAGGAGGAGAGGGCGTACATTCACACACCGATGAGAAAGGCGAGCGAGCAATTTATAGTAGAGGGCAGACAGAAATCGAATATGGCGGTAGGAGCAAGCAGCGCAGGGTAAGAGAGGTACATTGCAAGGCAGACATCTGGAAGGGGAAGGGGTTAGACTAAGGTCTTTGGTTATTGAAATCAGGGAATGTGCGGTAATGAGTAAAGCAACAAATGTGGGTTTGGGGATGATGAGCAAAGATGGAATGGAGGATGAGGAGTCATCCACGTCCGATGACACAACAACCTCTGATGGTTCAGAGGAGGAAGAGCCAGCACAGAAGGTGTATGAAAAAATGCCAAACCCAATTTGCACAAACACCGAAGAAGGGAAAAACAAGCATTTTTTTGTAAGCCTATTTAGAAACAACCAAGAGCTGAAACAAGGGATGCAACTGGAATATCTGCAGGTTGATGATGAGGTCACCATAAAGGAAGATGACATAATACCAATTGAACAAGAATAAGGTTACTGCCTTGTAGGATGCTTCACAGGGAGGTTCCCGGGAATGAAAGCACTTGAAGGCCTAATTGCAAAATGGGGAGTGCGTTATAAAATACTGCCACATGACCAAGGTTGGATAGTTTTTCAATTTGATGCAGAAGAAGATCAAACAAATGTGTTGGCAGGGGGACATATGTTTTGTATGGGAAGACCTTGCTACTGAAAAAACTCTCAAGGATTTGCCTTTAATTATCAAGATTTCATAGAAGTCCCAATATGGTTGCAATTCTCGAATATCCCTTTGGAATTGTGGAATGAAAAAGGGTTGTCAAAGCTAGGATCCCCAGTTGGAAATCCAATTTGCACCGACAAGATTACAAGTAAGAAATCAAGAATTAGTTATGCAACAATATTGGTAGAAGTGGATGTACCAAGAAAGCCAGTGACTAGTTTCGATGTAAAGATACCAGGGGATGGCTGATATACTCAAATGGTGATCTATGAGACTTTTCCTAGATACTGCTGCCATTGCAAGCAATTCGGGCATAACCCTTTTAAATGTAAAGCCATTGGAAGAACAATCAAGAAGATACCAAAGGAAACTACAAAAGTGGAGGGCGTGAAAGATGGCAACTCAATGGACAAAGGTGAAGTCAATAAGGATGGAGGCCTTAGGAATCAGGCCAAACAAGGGATGGAGGTTGAGATACCAAACAAATGAGAGGCTACAAGGGACCAAATAAAGAGATAAACCTAGACAAGGAAAGAGGACAACAAACATAAACAGAAGGGGGCAAGGAAACTACTATGAACAGTGAGGTAGAAAATGAAGCAGAGGGACAAAAGGCTATTCAGGGTCGGAGGGAGCCAAAAAAAGTTAGCGGTAGTGAATGGCAGAAGGTGCAAAATTATAAAAATAGCAGCAAAGGCAAGGCTATGGTGACTTCCAACAAAAGAATGATTGAAGGAGATAATGTGCAAGCCTATGCGGGTATGAATAGCGAAGTAAGGGATAAGTGTACTTCAGAGGAAACCAAGAGAAAAGGAGGGGAGAGACCCTTCCAAATGAGAAAATGAAGATGTTGTGTTGGAACATTCGAGGTCTAAACAAAGCCTTGAGATAACATAGTGTTGTCAATCTCATTAGACAACACAATTGTAAATTTGCTTATTTTCTTGAAACCGAATTATCTATTGATGGTTTGGGTATTATGATGAAAAACAAGTTACACGGATGGGACTTAGCCATAATTTTGGTTCTATTATAGGAGGCAGAATTGCTATTGCTTAGAACTCTTCATTTTATCAATGCCATGTGTTGGAGCAAGGAGAACAATTTGTTCATTGTAGTGTGCAATGTCGAACATCTCAGATGAAATTTCTGCTGATTTTTGTGAATGAGCTGTACATTGTGGGAAAAAAGAAGGAAAATATGGCATAATTTAATAGGGCGAGATATGGATCCATTGATGCCTTGGATGATAATGGGGGATTTTAATTGTGTATGTGCGGCTAGAGAAAGACTTGGTTGTCAACCTCCCTCTGCATACTTGCTCAAAGACTTACAAGATTTTTGAGTGACTCTTGGATTAGAAGATGCTCCATTTAGAGGGAAGTTCTTCACATGACACAAAAACCATTTATGGGCAAAATTACATAGGGTCTTCATTAATCAAGCATGGGAAGCATTGGGTTGAACTATTCAACTTACTTCTTACATATGATGGTAGATTAGGATTATTGCCCCGTAATAGTGGATTTCAACCAGTAGGAATTCCGAGGTAACAAACCTTTCAAAATTTTCAATATGTGGCTCAACCATCCTCTCTTTCAGGACATTGTTGCCAACATTTGGGACACGGTAGTAGAGGGAACAACACAATACATTTTGTGTGCGAAGTTAAAGGCTCTTAAATCTCCCTTGAAAGCTTTAAACAATGAAGATTATAACCACATTTCTAGTAAAGTTAAGAAGGCATAAGAGGATTTCCAAAATGCGTACCAAGCTTCTTTAAGTAGACCCGAGGATGAAGAGCTGAAACACGAGGTGAATACCAAAAGGAAGCAAGCGAGGTTTCTGCAAGATGTAAAAGGTTATTTTATCAACAAAAAGCAAAATACTAGCACTTGATGGAGGCCGATAGAAGTACTAGATAGTTTCACGCAGTGGCTCACAAGTGAGGTAGACAGAAAGCAATTTCCCATCTCATCAAAAAAGATGGATCCGAAACTACATCAATGGAAAAAGTGGCAGACTATGTTGTAAACTTTTATAAAGGGCTCCTTGGCACTTCATCCTCTCGGGAAAGAATAGACATATATGTGGTAAAAAATGGCAAGGTGTTGGATCTGAAAATGCATGAAACATTGACTGCCCCAATCACAGATGATGAGATCAAGCGGGCTATGTTTGATATAGGTAATGACAAAGCACCAGGGCTAGATGGATATACAACTGCTTTCTTTAAAAAATAGTGGGATAGAGTTGGACAAGATGTAATGGTAGTCGCCAAGGAATTCTTTTCCAATGGTTGTGTAACATCCCGTTACCTATGTTAGGGCTAGAATTGTGAATTTTGAGAAATTTCTGATAAATTAGGAAAATGCACGT
>JAOQMP010000005.1:8697807-8708640 GCA_027563575.1 Erythroxylum pedicellare | reverse complement strand
ACTAATTGGGACAATTATCATAAATTTGTTCCATTTAATCTATGTTACGTGATTTGTAGCAAAAGATTATCAATAAGAGGAGAAGGAGTTTGGGCTGAAGGTATTATGTAACTAGGTATTTGGGATGAGATTTGGAACCCATTAAAAGAACCGAAAGTTGGTTAAACTCTAGCCATGATGTGGCTGGAAAAAAAAAAGGCTACCAGAATTGGTGGCAATAATACCATGAAACAAGAGAGTATAGAAAATATCAAAATAAAAAACCACTCTATTTCTTTGATTATATGTAATTTATATACAAGTATAACCTATTCTAATACTACTAAACTACTCGATTTTTCGTATATACTAACTTAGCCAATCTATAGTATATCTTATCTTATCTACTAGAAGGTAAACTGATAGATAATCTCCTAAGCTAACTAAACTTATCTAAAATAATTATCCAACATATCTAAAAGAATATAATAATGTAGTTGCAGAAGATAATTCTTTTAGAACGGAATGGAAGCATGCAATTCCTGTAAATTAAGGAGAAGATGATACAAGAAGAAACAATTTGCAGATTGAGTAAGAAATATGTTGCAGTTTTCAAAGCTAAAATGAACAAACAAGCATCATTCTCAATAGAAATCCGTTCTTTCTGGAGCTGGGGTCTTGATGACCAGCAATATTTGCACCACCTCAGCCATGGAAGGCCTGCTTGATGGTATTTGAGAAGTACACAATAGGGCCAACTTAAGCACAGGCAAGACTTCATCCTCTGGGTACTCCCCCATGCTTGGATCAACACAATCCCAGACATTCCCTTGTTCAAGCAAGATCTTGACGTTTTCATTCAAGATCAACACATTGTCTTCACCATATTCAACTGGCCTTCTTCCCGTGAGAAGCTCAAGGATTAGAACTCCAAAACCATATACATCACATTTCTCGTTGACCCTCAAGCTGTGGCATGCTAATTCTGGTGCTACATATCCCAGTGCACTCTGGAATCTGTTATTCATAAAATGCGTATCAAGCCTTTTCAAGAGCCTCGCAAGTCCAAAATCCGAGACCTTTGGGGTGTAGTTCTCATCAAGAAGAATGTTACTTGGTTTTATGTTGTAGTGAATGATTGGTGGACGGAAAGAATGCAAATAAGCTAGTCCTTTTGCTGTTCCTAGGATGATCTTCAGCCTGTTAGTCCAAGTCAGAGATGATGAAGAAGGTAGCCTCTCATGGAGTTTGGTTTGCAGACTGCCACTGGGTATATACTCTGATACCAATAGCTGTAACTGAGGAGTCCAGTAGTAGCCATTCAAAGGTGCGATATTTGGATGCCTAGCTTTTCCCAAAGCTCGAACTTCTCGATCAAAATCTTCCAGATGCTGGATAATATTTGAAGTTACAAGTTTTCTGATTGCTGCCACTATTCCTTGTGAACCCAAGGAAACCTTGTAAACAGTTCCAAAAGTCCCTTCACCTATCTTGGCAGTCTTGTTAAGGAGTGATTGGGGATTGCTAACCAAATCAAGGGATGGTTTTGAATCAAAGAAAACAAGTTTTCCCGAGGTCAAACTTTCAATTTTGGAAGAGCTGGAGCATATACTCTCCAGGGCACTTTCTATAAAATTCGATGCTCTGCGAGCTGATAGGTTTAGCAGGCTGATAACTATGACCCCAGCGACAATCAGCAAAGCTGCTGAAATTGCAATGATAGCAGAAATACTGAGGAACCTGTGGTGGTGGAATATTTTTGAGTTGGAGGAATCATCTCTCGGCCTATTTCCCTGCACTTGGTTACCGTATGCATATGGATCAAGGACTAGAGGCTTGGGGACATTCATCTTACATGGTCCTTCCAACAAAGGTGAGCAAAGACCCAAGTTCCCCTGTAAAGAACTGCGATCGAAGCTTTGAAATATGCCTCCAACAGGAAGTCTTCCTGTTAGCATGTTGTAGGATATATTTACAGCAAGAAGATTCTCCAATTTCCCAAGCTCTTGTGGTATTTCCCCACCCAGGTTATTGAATTCCAAGTTGAGAATCTTAAGTTTATGCAGCTTTGTCATTGACTGCGGAATATGACCACTTAGACTATTGTGTGACAAGCTCCTGCAGAGATGTGAAGAGATTAAAGAATTTAAGGCATTCACATTAAAAACAACAATAATTCACAACAAAACCAAGAAAACTAATAAATGGAAACAACCCCGACAAAATAAGTGATCAGATAGGAAAAATAGAACATTTCTTGAAAGGCCACACTGTAGTAGTTCTAACATGTGGTTAAGCTTTACTTATTTCTTTCTTCATTTCAATCTTTTTCAACTTTCTTTTAGCGTCAATGGAATGTTATTTCAAGCAAGATGATTGTATGTGAACAACCAAAAGTAGAAGAAGTCTTACAGTAAGGAGAGTGATGAACAATTTCCTATCTCTTCAGGAATGGGGCCAATGAATGAATTGCCATCTAACTGAAGAATGCTCAAGCTGCGAGACACGCATATACTTGTAGGTATTGAACCCAACAACGCATTGTTTCGAAGATCCAGAACTGTTAGATTCTTGAAGTAACCTAGTTCTGGTGGCATTTTTGATTGAAGGTTGTTCCAGGATAAGTTCAGGTATCTAAGACTGGATGAGAGACAGAAATCTGCTGGAACATATCTAGAAAGATTGTTCCTTGAAAGGTCCAATGTGTGAATTGATCCGAAAAACTTACTTGAACCAGGTGGGATTGAACCTGCCAGTCCGTTGTTTGAAAAATCCACTTCTTCCAGGCCAAGCTCAAACAATCCTTCGGGTATGCTACCATTTAAATTGTTACCACTCATTTGGATCACCGACAACATGGTACAGTGCACTATAGACTCGGGAATGTGACCTGTTAACTTGTTACTAGACAAGCTCATGTACTTGAGTGAATTCAGGTCACCAAGTGACGATGGGAGGCTTCCAGTTAGTTCATTGCTCGACAAGTCTAAGAATTCAAGACTGTTAAAGTTGCTGATCCACTGAGGGAAATTTCCTGTCAACATGTTGTTCGATAAACTGAAATAGCTGATGGAACTTAGTCTCTGCATGGACTCAGGCAAGGATCCACTGAAGTGATTGTCACTTAAATTCAACATTCTCAAGTGTGGACACAGGCCAATATCTATGGGTAGTTTTCCTGAAAATTGATTACTCTGTAACTTGATGTCTTTCAGGTTGTGAATTGCTGATATCCCATCAGGCACAGACCCTGAAAATGCATTATAGGACAGATCCAAAGTTTGAAGGTTTTTAAGTAACCAAATTCCAGACAAAAATTCTGGGTTACCAGATAACTGGTTGTTGGAGAGATTGAGATAGTTCAAAGAAGAGCAGCTCAGCATGTTAGGTAATGGCCCTTGAAGCGCATTTCCAGCTAAAGAAAGGTAATGTAGAGGGGTGCAGTTTAAGAAAAAATCATCACGGAGTGGACCTGAGAGGTAGTTCTCAGAAAGATCAAGAAATTTGGCGGATCCGCCACTCACAAGAGAAGATGGAATGAGACCTGAAAGGCTATTGTGACTGAGGTTAAGTCTTTCAAGATTACTAATGAGACCGAGTTCAGGACTGATAGTTCCGCTAAAGTTGTTATATGCAAGTGATAATACCTTCAAGTACCTTAACTTTTGAAGCCCTTTACCCAATTTTCCTGATAAGCCCAACCCATCAAGTAACAGTTCACAGACTTTGCCAGTAACTGGATTGCACTTTATGAACTTCCACGAGCAAGGAGAGTCATCGTCTTCATTCCAGGAGCTCAGATAGGAAGATGGGTCCTCAAGGCCTGACTTGAAAACAACTAGGCCTAGAACATCATCGTTGAGTTCGTGAGATACATCATCACTGCCGATGCAACCCTTAAGAGAAGCAAACAATGTCAGCAAATATAGCAAATAATGCAAGAACCGCATTTGTTAGCAGCGCTTATTTTCTTGCCTCTGTTGGCTATGGATTTAACACCCAAGAAAAATAAGCTATGAGAAGCTATGCTCCAGCAGAAATCGACTGTTGACGAACTGTTAGATAATGCCTGGCTGGACAAAAAACGATCCACCACACCTTTGCTCACTCCGGAAAGAGAGAAACTTAACAACACACGGTGACAATGGTGTGGTCCTCAAAGAGAAGCTACGAGTGGGAAGTAGAGAAAGAATGTTAAGGGAGAGCATGACGAGTTAAGACAAATGCAAAAACAGTATCAGACCAACATGGCTGCCAACACATTCCTACCTCATATCGTGGTCTTACTTTTGTCTACAAGCTTACGTAAAGTTTCTATCACTCTTTCTTTGCCATGACCATTTTTGTCTCATCCTTCTGCTGCTTCTGCTCTCTTTCTTCGTCTCCCGTCCCCGTCCCGTGGCTTTCACTTTCCAATGTTTGAAATATCATGGCTGTTTAGCTTAACGGAATGCTTTGGATTCTTGCAAACCACAAGATCTGATAGGATTGGTGGCGTAGTTTTTGGAGTAACTACAAAACTTTGATGCAGAGCTCCCTCTGTTATGAAGTTGAAGCATCATCATAAGTTTCAGAACTCAATTCCTTAATCACTTGCAATGACGAAAAGAAACAGAACTCATAAGACTTGCATTCTTCGAATAATGAATTGCGGAAGGCTTATTTAAATTAAGAAAAAGAAAGGATCAGAGAATGTGAATGAATTACACCCATCCTTTTGTAAGTTAAAAAAATATACTTTCTCCTTCTTATCAAAAGCCCATCTTCTTCACCATCATCAACTTTTGATTTTTCAGCAAGAACTTAAAAAGCAAGGCTTTTCGCAATTCCATTAGCGACTATCCCCATTGTTCTTCTTCCTCTGTGTCTATACTTCTAAAATTTTCTTTGTTTGTACTTAGGGTGCAGTTCTAATTGCTGATTATTTATACCTCTGCAGCCAATTTTTGCTTCTATATTTATTTGTATAATTTTTTTATTCAATAAAAAGACATGTTTTATTTTTATGTATTTGCTATTTTTTAAATTATTAATCATAAAGATAAAATTCCAGGAATAATTATTATACAATTAGAAATTATAATATAATTATAATTATAAGATTTGAATTGCATTTTGTATTATTCTCAAGATGTTCCTAGTCATAGTTTCATCAAGATGAGGTATTGACGAAATAGTCAAACTAGCACATATTTGTTTCTTTCTTATAAAGAAAGTAATCGATCTCATATATTAAAGTGTAGAAATACTTAAATAAACATGTAGGTGCTTATTAGAAAATAAGTTTACTTAACTAACCCAATTATAAGAATCTCGAATGGAACATTACTTGTGTGTTTGTGGATTATCTCATTATGATGGTTGTATAATTGATCCTTAGACTTAATATTACCAAAGTTATTTCATGTAAGAATTACTATGTTTTGATACTATTTATGTTCTATTCTTGGAATAGTTCAATTCGGTAGTTATTAGATATAGTATGAACTATGTGGAGATAGTTGAGTAAATCAATAAAGAATTCGTTGTCCTAAAGTAATTAGGAAGAATGTTCTGTTGTTCTTGATTAGTAATGATTTTAGAAATCTCTGACCAGAGTAAATTGAAATTTGAAAAAGTTGTTTTCAAATATCAATTATAAACCATTTATTAATTAGCAAAAACGAATATGATTGGATTATTTAGAGTAGACACGAATTCCATACTCTAATTTTAATTAGAACATTAGATGAAGAAATGATTAATTTATACAAGATAACCATGCATAGACAGGTTAAGTCAAACCACTTTGACATTTCTAATATTTGGGTGGTCATGACATGTTGCTAGACATCAATCATGATCTATGATTTTAAATTGTTTAATTAGGGGATTAAATATAAATTAAAAGGAGTTTTAATTTATCTGATTCTAATTATGAATTAAAATTATAATTTATAATCATGGACAACATATTAGGAACCTAATGGGTCACACATCAAAAGGTCTATAAAGGAGAAAGTGAAATTTGAATTAAGTTGGACTTAATTAAGAAGTTTTAGAAACTTTAAGGATTAATATGTGATATTTGATCTTCTAAGGTTTAATTAATAATTATAATTAAAGTTTGACTTTAATTGTAATTTTAATAAAATCCAAGGATATGAAAAATAAGAATTTTCATATAAAAGGAAAAATTAGAAAAATGGATGCTAGCACTTACTACATTTTTCCTCTCAAATTCGATTTGAGTTTTTCTCTGAATAGATCTATGGATACCATTAGAGGTCGGGCGATTGAACGGCTCGTGAAATTGACAGTTTCAAAGAAACAGGAATTTGTAACAAGAAATCGAAAAAGGTTGGTTTAACTTTGTCAATTTCTTGTTTCATGTTTTCGAATTTAATTATGTTAAATTTGATTCAATGAAAAATTTTATAATATTTTCGCTACGCTAAGATTTGATCTTGTGTAATTTTTTCACCAGTGGTATCAGAGCCACCACTAATAGTTTTAATTTTGATTCATAAGCTTGATTAAATTTTGATTTGGTTATAATATGCAAAAGTTGCATATTTTTTGTTGAACCTGCTTTCGTTGGTGATCTGAAAATGTGATTTTCGAATGCTACTGTGGTTCTACACGTTTACTGTATGTATAAGTGGTTTTGATACTTAAACTTATTTATCGTTCATGTTCTACGTGTTTAATAATTTTCTGGAAAATTATGTTTCTTATTCCTTTTCATCCGAAAGTGTTTCTAGAAATAGGTAGGACATGTTTTATATGTTAGTAGACTGCTGTTAAGGCTTGCTTTACTATGTCTGGAAAAAATGTAAAATGGTTACATGGTTTTCTGGAGATGTGGCATGCGATTCATGTGTTTTTGGAATCTGGAATAAATGTTCATAAGCTTCTGGAATTTTTCCTGTCTTTTCGGAAAGATGTAAAACCTTTGCATGTGTTTCTGGTACTAAGTTTTTTTATTTATTTATCTTTGTTGCACTTGCTGTTTTACCTGTAAGTTGTTTCTTGAAACCAGACGAAAAGTTGTGTGCGTGATTGACAGACAAAGAGTTGCATGCATGTGTTATTGCCATTTCTTCTTCTCATAACCGAATAATAAAAACTGAAACTGCTTAGTTTATTAACTGCAAAAGGTTGGGAAATAGACAAAGCATTTTGTTCTTTTACTCAAGCAGTTTTGTTCATTTACTCAAGCATTATCGTAAGTGGCCTATTTTTATTCATTGTAGTTTACGTAACAAATGCTTTTATAAAGCATGCTTCATTGAATGTTAATGAAGGTTTGTTTAATGTGTTCTTTAATTCTTCAATAATTGTCGATGATTGTTTGATTAATAAATATTAGTGTGCTTCATAGTGATGAACCACAGGACCACCAGAGGCAGTAGTAGCCATCATTGGTTAGAGAACCACCACCAAAGGTGGTGGTGGTTTCTCCCTCTAGAGAGCTTTCTCTCTCTAGAGGTTTATGTATATTATAAGTAAGTTTATAACTACACTGATGGGGTAGCGTGTCTTGAGATGGTATGAAGATGGGGCTTGCAGAATAAAGCGTTGTTCTGGTTTAATAAAAAAAACCAGAAAACTCGAAGGTTTTTTAGAGAAGGATGCACGCGCCCCACAGGCCAGGAGATGCATCTCCTAGCCAACGCCCCACTGTGTCTCCTGGCCAGCTGGCGCAATGGCTGCTCCAGCGGTAGCAGTAGCTGGTGCTGCACGTGCAGCGCCAACTAATTTAAATTTTTTATTAATTTAATTTTTTAAGATTTGATTAATTAAATTATTTTAAAAAATCTCAATTTATTTTTCATAATTAGATTATGTCAACTAAATTAATATAATGAGATTATATTATTTCAAATGAGATTTTATTTTATTTTAAATCCCTCATTAAAATATTAAGTATATGTTTAGAACATGAATAATGCCTTTTATTATTATAGGATTAAACCAGAGTTTTGTTTATTGCTACGCTTGTTAAATAAACTCAAGGTCGCTTTAACTCGAACATGTTTAATCTTATAACGATGGGTTTTACTTAACTAAATTTATATAATTTGGATGAGTAAACTCATAATCATATTTATTTAGAGGCAAGGTTAGGATACTATTATTAGATATGTTTATGACAAGGAGTTGTCTCCTAACGGAACTAGGAATCACATAGGATGTGATTGATAAAATGTTATCTACCTAATTTTAATTTAATTAGTTTGTTGAGCAAACTCAAGATCAATTTAATTAACATGGGATCCTAGCCCATTAGGAAATTATGTGATAATTTCTCGAATTAATAGTGAGGGCTATTAATCTGTTTAAAATAGTGGGAGTAACCAAATGTTTAAAAGTCCTTATTTATTTGGTTTTACGGCATAAACTAATTTTATTTTTTTTGTGACAAATCAGTTTTGAAAATGAGTACGAACTTGTCCCTGAGGAGCATCATGGATGCAAACAAACTGACTGGGCCAAATTTTTCTGACTGGTTGCGTAACCTTAAAATTGTTTTAAGGCAAGAGAAAAAATTGTACGTTCTTGACAATGAGCTTCCACCTGAACCTGCTCAAGATGCTGCCAATGAAGATTGAGAATATTATCGAATTCATATAGATGACAATGAACAAGTGACATGTGTGATGTAAGCCAGCATGTCTCCCGAGCTTCAGAGACAACATGAATTGTTAGACTTGTTCGTACTTAAGCATGTGTTGAATTCTGTTAATTTCTGGTGCTCGCCCTCAAGTCCCCTTGTGTTGGAGAATAAGAACTTGAAATGATGATCAAGTTGGTCATCAAGTTGGTCGGATTAAAATAGTTTTCTATTATTTTTTAGACATAAGCTTTCAAATGGATGCATGTTATGTACGAGAGGGACATGCGAAAAAGACAAAATTTAGAATAAAATAAGAATAGCCTTTATTTTGTCATATTTTAGGCAACTAGAATCCTCGTATTCGATATGAACAAATAAACCTCTCCTATATACTACGAATTTTACATATTTGAACTCAAGAAAAATTTTTGTTGAAAGGGTTCCAATTTGAAATCAGATTCATAATTTTTAGTAATAATTATTTGATCTTTTAGCATTCAATTCTCCCATTTGACTTATAAGATCTAACTGATCCTTTCATATTCACATACGACGAAACGGTAATTATTTGAGAAAATTGATGAGAAATCTGTCCAATACCAGATTCGTGGAATAAATATAAATTTTTTGGTTTTAATTTTAGATCACTTAAATTCTATAACATAATTAATATGTAAAATATAATAAAGTATGAATCATAATTCATACGTTTTTCGAAATTTGATCATCTTATTGTCCTATCTTTTAAATCATTATTGAAATTGGTTCATTTCAACTATTGTCGCCGCACAAATGATCGACTTTCAAAAATATCCAAAAATGAGTTGACAGAATTCAATAATTTTTGTAGAGAGAGTTCAGCAAGAAGTACTAGCTCGTTTGATCCTAATTAAGTTTATTAATAATAAGTTTTAGACCTTTCGATAATTTAATTAAAATAAAATTCTAATTCTAATTTCAATTAAAATTTAATTAGAATTACAATTATTTCTAATTAAATTACAATTGGACTGAATACAACTTTACAATCAAGTCCAATTTGATTAAAATATTTTTTCTCTTCAACCCTTTTTTTGTATATGACACATTAAATTCTTAAATAGATTGGTAATGAATTTAAATTTTAACCTTAGATCATATTTAGGATTATATACATACGCACATTAGCCAAAATACTTTTTTCTTATATTTATGTACATAAATGACGAAGGTCTGAAACTTAGGCCAAGATTTTGTAATCAAAAAATGAAAATACTAAAAAACAATAACACTGATAAGATCAAGCTAGAAATGTCAATAGGTCGAGCCGCCATCCCATGGGCGAAGCCAACATGGCGCATTTTATATTTACAAAAGCATAAAAAATGACATTGTTTTTAACAAAATAATGTCATCATTTTTGAAGTCATGACCTGGCCACGGGCTGAGCCGGCCTGACCTCAGCTCGTGGTCTTGTCGGGTTGACCATTTTTGGCCCGTGGCCCGGTCAACCTAAGTCGGACGAGTCAGACCAAAATTAACATCCCTAGATTCAGTTAAGGAGGAAAAGTTGAGGAGGTCAAAACTGAGGTCCATCTTGTCCTCAAACAACTATATCATAGCACAGCAACAAAGTCTTTCTAGCTCCTCAAGTTTGTCTTAATTACACTTTAGTCTCATAATTTTATCATTATTACCTTTTAGTCCCTTGTGTTTGTCATTATTACGTTTTAACCCCTTAATTTTTTATAATTACATTTTAATCCCTCAAGTTTGACATAATTTTATTTTGGTCCCTCTTTACATTTTAGACCTTCAATTTTGACATAATTACATTTTGTCCCTCAAATTTCACATAACTACATTTTAGTCCCTCACGTTTGTCATAATTACATTTTGTACCTCAAAATTTGAATAATCACAGTTTAGTCCCTCAATTTTGTCATAATTACGTTTTAGTCTCTCAATTTTTCATCATTACATTTTAATCCCTCAATTTTGCAAAATTACATTTTAGTCACTCAATTTTCATAATTACATTTTAGTCCCTCAATTTTGACATATTTACATTTTGTCCATCAAGTTTAACATAATTACGGTTTAGTCCCTCAATTTTGTCATTTCTACATTTTAGACCCCAAGGTTGTCATTATTACATTTTTGTCCCTCAAATATCCCTTTTTCATATATTTGTAATAAGTTTCCTTATTTTAATTCTTTTCAGCTAATTCTTGTTAGTATCTTTTTAACAAAAATCATACGACAATTCTAATCAA
>JAOQMP010000005.1:8665803-8680620 GCA_027563575.1 Erythroxylum pedicellare | reverse complement strand
TAATGAAACAGTATAGATAAACATGTCTTCTCCAAAATATAAATTCTTATAAAAATATTCAACAAAATACTAAGATGTATAATATTCATTCCCTTTTTTTTTTTTTTGAAATCATGCCTTCATAAGTCATTTTACACATAAACAATTAATATTAACCGGCTAATTTTACCAAACATACTAATACAATCTACTAGTCAAAGCAACTAATAGAATCAGCTATCATCTAACACAATCAGCTCATTACCCCACATCGCCCAAATAGGTGTAATATTCACAAAGGTATGTTAACGTATAGAGATGTATGTGCTTCGCGTGAATTAAGAGCTCCAAACTCTAGTGAGGAATGCTGGAAATTTTAATCAATATCAAGCCGGAAATTTGTACACAGAAAACATACCCCACACCATCAAAAGTTAAACCATTGAATTTGTGACCGCCAATGGCAGAAAAGCGTCGAAATCTCTATATCAGCATAAACTCTTGTATTCTGCATTAGCAATGTCATTCTCTGTTATTTTTGTTGCTTCTCTTTCTTTTGGATTGTAACACAAACTCACTGGTTAAGCTGGCATTAATGCTTCTGTATATTTAGATACTATTAAACAGAAGCATAGTAAGATAACAAGAAATATGTTGGTCATACGCAATTCTTCAGTGAATCTCCAGCTCCCTGGAAGAAGCAATATGAGAGCACAAAATCAGCAATGAAGATACCAACAAGTGATATAACCACAGCCGAAGTCGTTGACTCTCCAACACCCTTGGCACCTCCAATTGTGGTCACTCCCCAAGCACAGCTAACAACAGATATGATCGCACCAAAAACCTGGGACTTGAGCATTGCACTGATTAAATCCCATGATTTAAGCGCTCTCTGAGCTGAATCCAATATGATGTTTATGCTGACCCCATAGACAGCGTCAGCCAGTAAGGCACTGGATGCCATCCCCACTGTGAAACACATCAAAGTCAAAAAGGGTAGTGCAAGACATGAAGCAATTACTCGCGGGGTGACCAAATAATCAACAGGGTTTGCACCAAGGACTCTCAATGTATCAGTTTGCTCAGAAACCTGCATTGTCCCCAACTCTGCTGCAAATGCACTCCCAATCCGTCCTGCAACAACAATTGATGTAACTACAGGGCTTAGCTCCCTTGAAAAGGCTAGAGCCAGTACACCACCAACAGACCTGTTCAAACCCAATCTGGTAAACTCTCTAACAAATTGAATGGTGAAAGCCATGCCAACAAATGCTGAAGTCAAGAGACAGACCCCAACAGACCTTGGTCCAACTCTCTCCAGCTGTTGCAAAGTATTCCTCCAGTGAATTTTCCCCTTTAAACTCCTGATTATAACCTGACCTGTCAATACAAGAACTGATAACCCCCTCCAAAGGTACCCAGGAGGTGACCATTTACTCAGAAATGTGTCCGCTTCAGAACTGGGTACATGGTTGGAGTTTGTGTCACCATCTACAACTGAGGCAGAAGGATGGCCATCATTTGTGTTTGGAATCGCAAACAGTTTATTAACTGGCAATAGTAACTGGCTTCTAAAATGACGAAATCTTCTATGGAAACCAAGTGGACTGAAATTTGAGATCTTCAGCTTCCTCCAACAAACCGGCTTCACATAGCTTCTTCTGCAATTCATCTAGTGCTTCAATAAACTCTAATTTCAATTATTTTCATTGAAAGTTAAAACAACTTCTTTCTTCAATTCAAGGCAGAAAAGAAGATATGTATGCACATAAGAGGCAGCGGAAAGACCTGTATTGATTGGAGAAGTACAGGGACGAATGAAGATTAGAAGCTGTCTGCATCTCTGGTTCCCTCTCTTATTTTATTTCCTGATTAAAATTGAGTCCAGATGCGTGAAAGATTATAGATGCAAAGTGGAAAAGGAAGATTTCATAAACTTTCAAATTTTCCAAATGGACTCTTATTCCATTGCAGTTAAATTGACCTGACATGTAACAACCACATCAATTAAGAAATAAACCTCAATTCATCAAAATCATGGCATCATCACACTCAGGTAAAGGTGGCACTCAAGTTGAGACTCAAGTTCCCCAAACAAACAGCTCACTGAAATCAAGGTTAAACAACAAAAGGAAAAAGACAATGTATACTACGCATGAATTCAGCCTCATTCAACCCACGAAAAAAGGCGAAATAAAGTTGATTCGTTCAACCACGTATTGCAGTCGTTCTCTAATTTTCTGGTATCTACGTTATAGTCTAAAAGCCTTAGCTAATGTGAAGCTGCTCCCAAGAAAAAGTTAAGCGAATGCTTGCTATCCGCTGACAGCATGAACACCCAATTGAAAGGAGGCAATTTTCATCAATTCTAAACGAAGTCCAAATGGGAGAAAAAAAAAAGACAAAATCAACAGAAAATCTGCTGATTCACAGTTGATTCTCTAGAAATGAGTGCCCTTGAATATCTTCAAGTTATGAGATTTTCCATAATGTGAACTTGCAAATAACATAAACTCAACCAATTGAAGACAAATAAAATTCAAAAGAGAACTTCATTGCCCAAAAACGGGTATAAAAACTGAAACATTTCTGCTTAGGAAACAGAAATTTCATGAAAATGGTTGAGAGTCTCATACCTTCGAGAGTACAGGGTAGTTGAGTGAGCACAAAAATCTGAAATCTCAGCCCAGTTACGAAGGGAAGTGAAGAAACTGGCGGATAAAGTTGGTCGATCAAGGCTATCGAAGGAGACGGCGGATTAGGCCGGATAAACGACAAGATACATCGGTCCGATTTGGGGTTTCAGCAGCGACCAGCGAGAAAGAAAGAAAATGGGATGAGAACAGTAGTATTTATTTTAATCATTTAATAATATAATTCTTTAAAAAAAGCACATCTCTTTTTTTGTTAATTATTAAAAAATATAAATTTTTTGTAAATTTTTAATTATAGTCCGAATCTTAAAAAGTTGTAATAAAATATCTAAATTTTAATTTTTTAAATTTTAACTCAAACTTTAAAAAGTGGCAATAAAATATTCAAACTTTCTTCAATTCTAGTCCGACGTTATACGTTGCTATCTTGATATTCTTAGTTATTTGTTTTTTGTTTGTTCTTCTAACATTTCAAATTATCCTTATATTACAACATACTGTATCAATAAGGTTGTTGGGGTTGCATAATCTGATTTAGGTCATTTTAAACTTAATGGAAACAACTTACTTCGAGTTGGAATTGAAAATTTAAACATTATTACCATTTTTGAAATTTGAGCTGTAATTGAAAATTTTAAAATTTTTGACACCTTATTACTACATTTTAATATTCAACCTATAATTAAAAAATTGACCAAAGTTTAAATTTTTTAATGTAATTAATGCTATTTTTTATTTGTATATAAACCTCTTATGTCCACCTGTTTTTGGAAAAGTCTTGAGTTAACTGATAAAATTACTTTTTTATGACCATAAGATTATATATTCAAGTCTCGAAAATAGTCTCTTTGTAAAAATACAAAAAGGATTGCGTAATTTTCACCCTCCGTAAACATCTGCGAAGTGGAGAATATTGTGTACCAAATACGGTAACTTTTTTTTCATATATTATTTAACTATTAATTATAAAAAAATTCAAACTTAACTAAATTTGACGATATTAACTTAAATTTACAAAAATGACACTCAAATATTTAAACTTTTAAATTTTTTTACAAATATAGCCTAACGTTAACATGTTCCAACTTTATTTCCACCCTAAAAAAGACATCATTTTATATATAAATAAATCTAAAACGACGTTATTTTAAGGTTAGAATAGATTGAGTGATACAGAGGATCTATGTCGAGATAAAGGGATCATAGAGTTGAGTTAATATTGTAAGATTGAGTAAAGGTATAGATTTTTTTTATAATTAACCATTTTCTCAATTGTTCTATTATTATAACTAAAGATATAAATTTAATAATGAGAGATATTATTGTTTTGTTAGATTTCAGACAGCACGTGTCACAACGTGGAGAAGATATCTCCAAGCTTCGCTCATCATGTCGCTCTTCTCTTCCACTTCTAAGCTCTCCTTCCCTCTGACTCTCTCCTCTCTTCTGTTTAAATTAAGCAACCTCTGTTACCTTCTGTTCTGTTCTGTTCTGTTCTTCCTCTGTAACAGCCAAGCTGATATTGCCACGGTTTTAAAAAGACGATGGATTCTCTTCGTGCCTTGCACTGCACCAGGATCCCTGCACACCGTAACCAACTCAAATCCCACACTTCATCTCACTGTCACCATTTTGGGTCTCGATTCTTGCATCCCAGGATCCTTTTCCCTCCTTACAATCGGTGTTTTCAAGAGCCATCCTCAAAGAGTTTCACAAGAGTTGTTTCTGCTGTTTCCTCCACGGAAACCAGGTACCCCTTTTGCGTTCTTTTTGTTGCTTTTGTTTGTTTTTGTGTGGTATTCCTAGAGGAAACCAAAAAGAGAATTAAAATTATGCTTGATGTTCGATGGTATGAAATTTTGTTGTAGAGAGGAGGAGAAGATGAAGAAAACTAAAACGAAGGGGGGTCGTGGAAACGTGCAGGTTAACATTCGGCTTGATCACCAAGTTGAATTTGGTGAGCATGTAGTCATTCTCGGATCGACAAAAGAATTGGGTTCATGGAAAAAGAAGACGCCTATGAATTGGACAGAAGCTGGATGGGTGTGTGATCTGGATTTGAAAGGGGGTGAATCTGTTGAATTTAAGTTTGTTATTGTAAGTAAAGACAAGAGTATGATATGGGAACGTGGTGATAACCGAATTTTGGAACTGCCAAATAGTGGAAGTTTTGAAATGGTATGTCGATGGAATGCGACTGGGGAAGCTGTTGATTTATTGCCTTTGGTTTCAGGAGACAATGTGGAGTTAGTAGAGGATAAAGGCGACAACGGTTCCGCTAGTGTTGGTACGGTTTTGGATGTGGAATCAAGTCCTTTTGTTGGGCAGTGGCAAGGGAAGGATGTGTCTTTCATGCGGTCAAATGATCATCGTGCCAGAGAAACTGAAAGAAGGTGGGATACTTCAGGCCTTGAGGGATTGGCTTTAATGTTAGTGGAAGGTGATCGAAGTGCCAGAAACTGGTGGAGAAAGGTATGGTTTCTGTATCTCTGGTCTAGGATATGTATTTCATCTCCTTTTGGTAAATACTTAATTAGAGACACATGTTTGTGTTTCTTAATGACTTTCTGTTAACGCTGCTATCCCTTCTGTTTTAAGCTTGAAGTTGTACGTGAGCTCCTAGTAGGAAGTATCCAAACTGGCAATCGGTTGGAGGCTCTTATATATTGTGCAATTTATCTGAAGGTTTTCTTTATAACTTTGGTCTTCTTGTTATCTAGCTAGCTTTTCTTTTGTGGCTTCTTAGATCTTTTCCCTTTTCAGTGGATTAACATAGGGCAAATTCCTTGCTTTGAAGATGGAGGTCATCACCGACCAAATCGGCATGCTGAAATTTCTAGACTAATATTCCGGGAGCTGGAGCGACTTTCTTGCATGGGAGATACTTCACCCCAGGTGCTATATCATTTATTTGCAATGGTTGGGGTGTGATAGAACTTATAGGGGAGAGAGTGATTTAGCAAATGAGAGGGACAATAGAAAAGGGAATAAACCGTTAGTGTGGAAGGTGTATTCCAGAAGAAAGAACAGTGGGCTAGGCGGAAGTTAGTTATCAGCTGAGGTGGCAAAAATTAGTTAGGCCTAACACTTGGGGAGGGGATTTATGAAAGGGGGAGAGAGAAGGGAGGAGGTAGGCAGAAAAGAGAGAAAAGTTTGTGACAGAAGGATATTCATACCTTCTGAGGAGCAATTCAGCTCTGGTTAGGGAGAAACACTATACTCTCTATATTGTAATGATATATACATTACGGTTCTATTGTAATAATACAGTAAATCTCTAGTATCTTAAGACTAGAGTTCTATTAAAAACACAAGTTCAAAACAACGGATAAAAAGAGAAATGAATAGAGAAAGACAGTCAGAGAATCTAATTAAACAGTGAGAGGAAATATGTGTTAAGAGTGTCCCATATTGACTAAACATAAAAATGCTAAAGGGTTTATAAGTGGTAAGGGTCAACTATCCAAACAACTAGTTCTAGTTATTTGAACAATAGTTGATCCAAGCCCAATTTTTGTAAGTGGATTCTACATTCTGCCCATATTAAAAATTCAATAATATGAATAAGAAACATGCTACATGCTAATGTCATTATGTTAAGTATCTCTCAGGCCCTCCAGAGTCCAGTGGGATCAAATCTAACTATGCCCAGTTGAAATATCCAACTTTGGGAAAACAGATAAAAAATTTAAACTTCTTTACACCAATCATTCAATAATCAAACAGAGGACTTATGTTCTATTTGGTGTTTGAACATTTCATAGGACGCGACCCTTGGCACTAGCAAACATAATCTCGATATGGGGCTTCTAGTTTCCAACTTTTAACTTCAAACACTAGACAAGTTACACAAACATAACAACAGAAACTAGAAACCACGTTTCTTTGCAGCATTTTCTCATTAACCAAACACGCAAAAATAAATATCACGAGAACACTATGGAAGGGAAGTACCGATGATGGGGTTGAAGGTGAAGCTGCTGGGGCGTCATTTCCTGCTTCAGAGAGACGAAATCTTTTAGGAATCCAAAAAGAAAAAAACCCCAAACTCCCACAATTTGCACACCGATTTCTGTTAAAACCCAAAAACCTTTCACTCCCAGCAAATGCGGAAATGCGTATACTTGGTTACTATATCTCCGTGTTGAGTAAGAGACTTTACCAGATTTTCGAGTCAGGGTCCGGTAGGCCTTCTGTTTGACTCTGGCCATGGCTCAAGCGTCAGAAAGAAAAGAGTCCGTCGGCGATATGGGAATTGGGACTTCCACTTTTGCTTTTGGGAAATAGATTTACCGCTCTGTTTCAGTTTGAAATTACACCTTTCCATTTTGGCCCGTTAAGTCACCCGCTTAATTCCAAAAAACGAAGAAGGTGTGCCCAATTAAAAAAGAGACAAAAAAAATTACAGTAATTTATTAGGAATTTTATTTTTTTTGTTTATAATTACGTTTCAGTTTTTAAATTTTCGATTTAATTTATTTTAATAATTTTTAGTATTAAAAACTGATTAATTTTATAATTAATCAATCAATTTTTATAAATCAATAAATTCTTATAAATTAAAACAAATTAATTAATTTTTCATTTAATAAATTTTTTAATTAAATTTTAAAATCTTCAGTAATTAAAGATAATCATATTTGTAATTTTTAATTTTATCCAATATTTATCTAATTTTATAGCAATTTAAAAAGGGCAACTGAAAAAACACAACCAGATTGGTTGAAGGAGTCCACATAAAATTCATTGCACGATTTCATTATCTCTATCTTACCAAAACATCATCTAAAGCTATAAAAGGTTGCGTACAAGGAAAACGGACTACACCCTTAGAATATAGCTTTTAGAAGTTCCTGGCATAGCAACTGTCTGCGACGAAACAAGCCGGAAAATATCAGTTGATTGACCGACGGCTTTAGGGTTGAGATGGGGAAGGAGAACTTGGAGGCTTGAAATCCGGATACTGCAAAATACAGGAGAATAGTTCTTGTTCAGTGCTTAGACCAACATAACACCCATTGCATGATAATTGCTCATGTGATTTCCTTCAAGGAAATACCAGGATGGAAGAGAACTGAAATGCATAATAGTTATGGGAGTGGAAATTACATATGGATAAGGTGACAGTGGCCTGGGAAACTTAGGTTCTGATTCTGCTGTAACTTCAACTTTGGGTACTGAATTTATTTGTGGAACTGGTTCTGCAGAAGCTTCTGCTTTCTGTACACTGTCTGAAGTAGCAGTTTCTGAAACTGGCTGAGGAGGTGCAGGAAGAGCCTTACTAGTCCCAATTGTTGGCAGAAGAGCCGTGCCGATTTGCTAGATGGATGATATGTGAAATCACATTATTATAGTAATTATACTTCGGTTTACAAGACAGGCATACAACTTCAAGAAGATCACAAGATTTGTGCTTAGGTACCTTTATATCATCGACAAGCTCCTTAGGTGCAACCTTGGAGCTCACAAACTCACCTACTTGTTCCAGCGTTTTCTTACGCTCCTGTTGACGATAATGCAGGAACTCAAACTGATGCATTTGCAAATCCAAGAATGAAGATCTCAGGCAATGCTAGCAGTAAAAGGGGACACCTACCTCTGCAAAAAGGAGTTTTGTGCTTGCAAACTGGACAGTAGCAACTGAGCCCAATATTTGGAGTATTGTTTCTATCTGAGAAGATACATCCAAAATGTCAATGCTGCAACTTGCAGCACAATGATCTCAACTACATAAAGATAAAAAAAGCATAAAGAGATAAAGGATCAAAAGTGAAAAGACTGTGAAACAAACCTCGGAAAATACCAATACACCTAATCCAGCAGCAGCTGCAATTCCTAAGGCAACTGGCAAGGCATCAGCACCGTCCTGCAAGATAATATCATTCGTAAAAAACACTGTGATGAAAAGTTTAAGGATTGGAGACACATAGGCCAGATTCCCAACAGGAAAATCTTGTAAATAACCAATGGCACAGCGCATAAGGACGATACATACCCCAAAGGCATCTGTAATAGCATCAAGACTTAATAATTTCTTTGGGGGGATCCAAGGGAGGCCACTATTCTGCAAAATAAGAATGTCACCACAAATTTTCCGTTTCCTTTTTTATCAGATCAAGGAATGACGTGAAGGATGGAAAAAGAACATCTCTAAGTACCTTCCATCCTCGGGTTCCATCGGCACCATCTTTGATTCCATAAGCTGCTTTAAATCCATTAACGATGACCAATTCAGCAACCAATTCAGAGTTCCCATCAAATCTGGCTTACATCACAAATTAGCAAGTGAGCTTCCTAATTTGTCTACAACAATTAGAATCTGATATAATTTTTTTGGGAGTAAAGGATCCTCAACAAGGACGTTCTAGTAGTTTGGTTTGCAAGGAAATTGCAGAAAATTAGAGAAAAAATTTACATAAAACAGAATGTTAAGTTGAAGAAATTCAATCAAGTGCAGTTTTAGTAAACGGTGGGAGTAACTATGACTTTTCAGGCAGTCAAATGCCTCGTCATCTAATCAGTGACACACATGAATGGATTAGCAAGATTTTCACTGTCCCTATCTACTATCCAGAGAAACTAAGCCAAGGGAACGGGCTTGGCGGAATCAGCAGGGAAAGAAGGCCGTGTTGAACTTGAATCTAGTCCCATTTTGTGAAATGACTTCAAAGGTGAAGGATAACTGAACCATAGGTGTCTTGGAATTCATTAGCTAAGCAACTAATGAAATCAAACATGGACTTTGAGTTTGATAGAACAACTATTTAGCCAATACAATGCGGGCAGTAATCTATTTCTATGTCTCAGGCAATTTCCACGAAAATATGTAATGCATAAGCTCCAATTGCGGAATAAGTGATAGAAGAGGTAAATCTTGATGAACCAGGTAACTTTCTTTTCTATACACTAGAAACTAGAAACTGATGAGGAGAGACCAGAAAACCTTACTTGTCTAGGATGAACAATGTAGTACTTTCTGGTTCCTTAAACTTCAAAGACAGCTTCTTGAGAAAACCTGGTTTATCTTCACCTTTGTAAAAAATTGACACCGGTTTCTTACCCAATCCCCTAATATCAGGACTACCCACTTGTCTAAACTCCACCGGTGCTCTTATATCAAGTAACTGCGCATTTACGTCGTCACCTATTACAGAGTAAGCTTTTCTTGCAGACTCAACACCCCAGGGCTTTGGACTCTTAAGAACCTCAGATAGAACCAATGGAACTGCCAAAGCTGTCACACCAACTGCCAAAATTGTTGGGTTTTCGGTTGCGAAGTTGATGAAACCGTCAAGAACTCCATTCACATCAAAGGTTGATGCGGAGATTGTCTGCTGTAGTGCTTCTTCATATGTTAAAGCTTTAGCCAGTCCACTGCTAAGAAATGAAGATACTAGAACAAGACCTCCATTAAAACCCCTTGATAAGCATTCTGGTATACTTGGTGGGTTCGTGCTTGAAGAGGCAGCAGAGCTTGTGAGTTTGAGCGATGAAGTTGTAGGTAGAGCCAAGATTCCGTTGGTGTTTCTTTTTCTCCGGCAAAGAACAGAAGCTGGAATTAAGCCTGCAGCATTGAGGGCCTCCATGGCATAATTCTTGATCAAGGATAAGCCTTTAACCTCTCAAAGAAATGAAGCAGAAACTTGAAGCAGGTTCAAATCTAGGCCACTCATTGGACGACAGGTGTAACTGAGATCAGACCTGACGAGTACGAGGACAGTAGATTACTGCTCCATGTCGTCGAAGGTGTGGGATTGTGTGGCTGAAAAACAAGACCAAGTTTATAGATGTTGTACAGTAATTTGACTGCTAAAGTTGCCATTTACATTTTATTTTTCATCAAAAGATTATAAGTATGTGCATCACAATATTACTAATATCGTAAATATAATTTAAAAGTAATAATGAAATAACAATAATAATAATAATAATAATTCATAAAATAATAGAATTTACGTATTTAATTAATGTGTAAAAAATATTTTTTAATTATATTAATATTTGATAAGTCACTTAAAAAGTTATATAAATTAGATTAATGACTTAATTATTAGAAATTGGACAACAACAACACTCAGTAAATCTCATTAGCATACAAAGTCTGAATAGGTTTAGTAATACATAGTCTTACTTCTAACTAATAAATCTATTAGAAATGGAGAGGAATTTAATTTTATTAAAATTTAAAAGTGTTGTTAATATCATTTTTAGAACATTAAAAATTGACATATAACATAGTATTAATAGTGGAGATTTAGTTAAAGTTCTTTAAAAATGTTAGAATGTGATGGAAGCTTTAACCTAATTTGACCTTCGACTAGAACTATAAAGCAATAACACAATTTCACTACTTGTTTGGTAGATCTCCATTTTATTCTCATTACAAATTAGGCCATTTGGGTATTGGGCCTGAAACTATACTAAGCGTTACAGTGAGCCCTTAAACGGTTCTGTTAGGACTCAGGATTGGATAATAGTACCAAAAAATCAACAGGGGCAAATATCTATGAAGAAGAGTTACGTCCTTGCAGATAAACCCACAAGTTCTTGTCCCTCTTGAAAACCCTGCCTGCCTTGAGTTCATTGTCGTGGTATCAGAGCAGGTAGCTACTGCACTTCTTCCTTCTCTGTTCTTTCCGTTTCTTCTAATTCTACTGTAGTTGTGTTCCATGGTGTTGTATTGTATTGTTTGTTACTTGTTAGTTACATGTCTGTAAAGCTTGCTCCATATCCTATCAAGTGCGTAAATATGGAACATAAAATGTTGGGTTTCTCATCCAACGGATCAAGGTCTACGTCTTTACCTGTTTTTCTCTCGTACAAATCTCATTTTATCAAAAAACCCAAGTTCTCTGTCAAAAACCATGTGTCCATCGCCACGTATCAGCAACAGAAGTTGCAATTTTGGGGAAAAGGCTTGGTCTTTCAGGATAAGAACGATGGTTTGTGGGACACTATGAGAAAAACCCGTATCCCTTTTGAGCCGGTAAGAGCTGCTGTGAAGAGAAGAAAAGAACTTCCGTTTGACAATGTGATTCAGAGAGACAAGAAGCTAAAACTGGTTTTAAAGATTAGGAAGATTTTGGTGAGTCAACCTGATAGAATAATGTCTCTCAAGCAATTGGGTAGATACAGAAGGGACTTGGGCCTAGAAAAGAAGCGTCGATTTATAGCTTTATTGAAGAAGTTTCCTGCTATGTTTGAGATTTTGGAAGAAGGAGTTTATTCCTTGCGGTTTAGAATGACACCAGAAGCTGAAAGACTTTACTTGGAGGAGTTGAAGATTAGGAATGAGATGGAGGATTTGTTGGTACTTAAACTGAGGAAATTGTTGATGATGTCATTGGAGAAGAGAATTTTGTTGGAGAAAATAGCACATTTGATGACTGACTTGGGGCTACCCAAAGAATTCAGGGATACCATATGTCACAGATATCCACAATATTTCAGAGTTGTTGCAACTGAGCGTGGCCCTGCGCTAGAGTTAACTAATTGGGATCCTGAGCTTGCTGTATCAGCTGCCGAATTGGCTGAGGAGGAGAATCATGCCAGAGAGTTGGAAGAGAAAGATTTGATCATTAGTAGGCCACTAAAGTTCAACAGGGTAAAGCTACCGAAGGGTTTACAGCTTTCAAAGGGTGAAATGAGAAAGCTTAGTAAGTTTAGAAGTATACCCTACATATCTCCATATGCGGACTTTTCCCATTTGAAACAGGGCACAATAGAGAAAGAAAAGCACGCTTGTGGTGTTGTTCATGAGATTTTGAGTCTCACAGTTGAGAAGAAGACCCTTGTGGATCACCTTACTCATTTTCGGGAGGAATTTAGATTCTCTCAACAGTTGAGAGGTATGCTAATAAGGCATCCGGATATGTTTTACGTGTCTTTGAAAGGGGATAGGGATTCAGTTTTCCTCAGAGAAGCATACCAGGATTCTAATTTGATAGATAAGGACCGGTTGTTGCTTATAAAAGAGAAGCTTCGTTCTCTTGTTGCAGCTCCAAGATTTCCTATACGGGGTTCAACAAAGAAAGATGCTGAAGATGGAGCTGTGGCGTCAGCAGATAGTGAAGTTGAAGATTGGTCAGATATTGATAGTTACATGACTGGTGATAAGCTTGATGATGATGATGATACTGATGATTATGAAGATGATTGGAGTGATGATGATGATCTGCCACCTGATTTTAATGAAGATGATACAAATGTAAAGGTGCAGGGGAGCAAAACAATCAATCGGCTAGATAAATCAGTGAATAATGAAGAGAAAGTGTTGGCCCCTGTGTTTCCTGATGGCCGGCCGAGGGAACGATGGTAAAATGTGATAATTTTCTGCCATAAATGGTAAAAGTTTTACTGAAGCGGGAAGATTACCCTGAGATGGTTACAGGCTCTTTCAGTTTTCTTGGAGGGAGGAAGAACTTGACCAGGGGACAAGATTCTGTAGTATTGAATACCTGACAGTCTTTTTCCAAAGCTTGATAAAAATCCTAACATGATGATACTGCATAACTGTGGAGCCATCGGAAGAGATTCTATAGTGGAACCATTGTCCCCAGAACCTGTTCTTAGCATGTAATAGGTTGCCCCCTAAATGATGTAAAACAGAGTCTTTTTATTGAGCAAGCGTAAGATCATGACATTTTATCAGTAATTTTGAACTATCTTATGCTCGAGCATATCCTCTTGAAATTTGTGAACATATCATGTTTTTATCTCGACAGTAAGTCCAATCCCCACAATTATATTTGATACCATTAATCATTCGAACCTGTGATGACCTCAGTTTTTCAATTCCAAGCCTGTGATGATTTGTAATCGTAGAACCAAATTTCAATGAGGAATACCTCATTCCCTTGCAAGGGTCCTGAACGCCCCTGACCTTTTTATTGACGTCCAGAACGCTGTTTCATAGAGTTTTCAGCATTCAAGCTACAGCAGATTTCTTACAGGAATGATAGTAGAAATTTTTACTAAAGTAGCTGGCTGGACAACACAAGAATCCTCTATTGAATGGTAGTTGGCGTTCAAATTTTCAAAGTGGACCTCCGTTACTCTCGGATTTTGGTTAGTTAATTATTGGATGATGAACTTCCTTTCGTTGTTTAGACCAAAGATACGTAAAGCTCTTGTGTGTCAGAATTTCTTCCCACAAAAACGTTTCGATGATAAAATTAGTGCAAGTCTGAATGTGAACTCGCCTTTAGGCAAGTCGTAAGCATTAAAATGAGAGGATACTGACAAGTCTCAAGCCTGCTACAACCCATAAACCTCTTATTTTTCTCTCAAGTCTCAGGCTGCTGTCCCTCATTTCTTCATATCACTGTCTTGTCTTTTAACGTTTCATCACTTATCATTGCAAATTGATCAAAGGGAATACTTCAAACTGCTTAGAGTGCTGTTGCTTAATGGGATTACGTAATATAGCTATAAACATAAGGCTATCAGTATGTTGAGAAGACAGTGGACCTGTTTTTTCTAGAGACGGAAACTGCCCACTGACGTCCGACTTTTTTAATTATAAGTACAAAATGATATCATTTTTAGTAAAATGATATTGTTTTGTTTATAAAAATCAGACCTTATGTCAGACTGAACCTGAGTAAGTCGAGCTCGAGGTCGGCCTAAGGTTTGGTCGACTTAAATTTGATCCGTTGACTTTGGCTTGAGCCGTACCGGGATGACTTGCCCTCCCTAGTTTCTTCTTATCATAAAGCATTCGATCCTGCTTCCATCCAGATTTGCTTGAGAGTGACCACTACAAAGAAAAAAGTATTCAATGTTTTGGTTTTATATCAATAATTCACAAATTAGACGTTAAGTAATTCTTTTCGGTGACATTAACGTTATAACTTACACATTGCACTTTCAGGAAGAAATTTCAGCACCGACCACCAACCCATCATTCATCTTCAAGGCCGCTTGTTAATATCACGATTGGATCCACGGCCTCAACCATGTCCTGAAGCTCTGGCAGATCGTTGGCGAGCTATTTTGGAAAGAGTTGGAAAGATAAGTTGTAATTAGAACAGAGTTTAAGAAAGATAATAGTCCAATTCTTTATTCTTGACTTGTGCCTTTTATATAGGCTTACAGCTAACAGTTATAAATCAAACCTCATAACTTAAGCAAATACACTCACCACTTCCTAATAATCAATGTTTTAAAAACCGTACGAAAC
>JAOQMP010000005.1:8646790-8659278 GCA_027563575.1 Erythroxylum pedicellare | reverse complement strand
ATACACCTATTTTTATACAAAAATTACCCTTTCATTTTAATCAAAAAGTATTTCAAACACATGTTTAATTTCAAATAATTCATCCATATGGTTGAGTTAATATTTGGTCCATACTTGGGCCTCATTTAGCAGGATAAAAATTTTGGGTAGAAGGGTTTGTGAAATAATATTAGAGCCTTTATGACGATGAAGTCTCAAGTTGAAATCATGATGCCTTGTTTGTATGGTGGGTTTTTGATGATTTGTCCACTCTCTCCCTAATTGACTTTGAGTGAAGGCACATCTCAGAGTGTTGTATGTGGTTCTTCATACTAAACATAAGTGTCAAGTGCGATGAACTGAAGCATAATTTAGGTGAGAAATTGTGAGTTATCATTTCTTTGGACAGAGAGAAGTTGATCTACAGAGGGAAATCTGATTATGGAATATTGTTTACAGAGAAAGAGAGAGAGTAGGAATGGTGGATAAATACATTCTCCTTAATATGGTTCAAAGAGTTTCAACCTTTAGAGTGATATATGAGGGATATGCAATCCCACCAGGTATTAATTACTTGTCTAGCTGATGCATAACGAGGTAATCAAGCACAAAATATAGCTGTTGTGGGCTGAGTGATCAGAAACTTTTAGTCTTGAACTAATAGTTTCCTTCAATATAATCTACTGCTACAGCACTCAGTTAGAGTACATCTTTTTCATATTCTCCCTAATCCAAGGTATGATGGATGTTGTAAATATTTGTGTTGTTACATGATTTATACTTCCGTGTTTCAATACTTTGCTCCAGTATAACAAATCTGTGGAAATATGAAATGGTCACAGGTCTTTGAATGGAGTAGCAATTTAGAGAATATTTTAGCAGCATAAAGGGTGTTGTGATGCAATTAAAGTCACAGTTTGAAGAAATTACTAATAGATATGATTTGGTACTCGATTATTTCATGTGTTTGGTCTTCACAGTCTTCATATTTTGCTTCTAAAATGTCAGTTTACAGTGACCAAGGGGTGCCTGCATCATTTAAAGTGCCTAAGGGAGTAGTTATACCATTTGGTTCTATGCAATTGGCTTTGGATCTTAACAAATCAATGGAAACATTCTGGTCCTTTCTGGAGCAGCTAGAAACAGCTCAACTGGAAAGTGGTGAACTGGACAATCTGTGTTCCCAACTCCAGAAGTTAATATGTTCTTTGCAACCCGAGAAAGACGTGATTGATGCCATAGGACGAATTTTTCCAAGTGATGCTCATTTGATTGTACGTTCAAGTGCCAACGTCGAGGACTTGGCTGGGTTATCTGCCGCTGGACTGTATGAATCAATTCCTAATGTTAGCCCATCAAACCCAACTATATTTGGAACTGCTGTGAGTCAAGTATGGGCATCTCTTTACACAAGGAGAGCAGTTTTAAGCCGTCGAGCTGCTGGTGTCTCTCAGAAGGATGCTGCAATGGCCGTTTTGGTGCAAGAAATGCTTTCTCCAGATCTCTCATTTGTGCTCCACACACTCAGTCCAACTGACCACGACCACAATACTGTTGAGGCAGAGATTGCTCCAGGGCTTGGTGAAACATTAGCTTCTGGCACTCGAGGCACTCCATGGCGTCTTTCGTCTGGGAAGTTCAACGGGAATGTGCGGACATTGGCTTTTGCAAATTTTAGCGAGGAAATGCTAGTGTCTGCTGCAGGTCCTGCTGATGGAGAAGTCATCCGTCACACTGTAGACTACAGCAAGAAACGATTAACTGTTGACCCTATATTCCGCAGGCAGCTGGGGGAACGACTTTGTGCAGTTGGCTTTTTCCTAGAAAGAAAATTTGGCGGTCCACAGGATGTAGAAGGATGTATGGTTGGAAACGATATCTACATTGTTCAGACACGTCCTCAACCTCATTAGAAGTTTATATGAAACTGCACTTGAAAGATTTGCCACATAATGCTGAAACTGGACTCTCCATATTTAGTGCAAGCGCGAGCATTATCTGTAGTTGTTAGCCATCTCTCTGTTACCATCACGTATCCTGAGAAGTTGGTTGCAGGGAGATCATTGCCCTTAGTACTGGAAGCTAGAGCGTTTATTGTGTAGTTACTGATTTCTATCTATGCCAGCATTTTAAGTGGCTTCAATTGCTTCTGCGAGGACTTTGTTAACGTTTCAACTGTCAGTAAGGCAACTAATAATCGAGCATCGATGAAGAATGCCATTTCACAGACTACTTAATACTAATAAAAATAAGTTGGACTTGCTTTGTTGCATACTCGTATGATTTCAAAGGCTACCATGATTTCGCATTCTTTTGAATTCCATCTATGATGTCTTGGATTAGTTTGGTAAATTGGCAAATTAATCTTCGAAAGTGTAACAAAATTGAGTCCCTTTTCTGATATCTTTAGCAATGCAATCATCTGCAGTACCTACTTAAAGAAGAGCCAGATTCCTTGAGTTATTCAAAAGCTTCCTAAATTGCAATCACTAATTAAAAATAGAAGCATAATTAATTACTTTATGCTCGGGACTCATTACTTGAAACACAAGAAAAACGATAATGTCAACTTTCTTCAAACTCTCCCCTATGACACTTAAAAAGAGTCAGAAAAGAATTTACAAATGAGCAAAGTACAGAACATACAAAAACCAATCCTATTCCACTTTATAAACATGATAATTTAGGGGTAATCCAACAGTGCAAACTTTACATGCAAACCAATTTTACCACCATCTGTGACTAGCTTGGCAGCTGTGACAAGCCAGTGTCCTGGAGCATCATGTGGACCGCGCACCACCTCAGCCGTCTCCACATATTTAAGCAGCTTTCCAGAGCGAACAGGGACGGGAGGACCATCCGGGTACACACCAGAGTTGAGAGTTGCTGGAGCCTGCTTTTCTGGCACCCCAACAGTATGCCGAGTAAATGTGAAAGTTGTGCTCAGGTTTGTGAGAAAACTTGACTTGTGAGTTCCTTCTGGTGCAGCAGCCCACTCTGTCTTCCTGATACTGCAGTTAGGCAGGTTCTTGAATAGTAAACGGAGGTGAAGCACTACATTTGGCCACTTCCCTTTACTCAGGAGCTGTGCACCAGTCACAATAAAAACACCGGTTGTATCCTGCATCCAGTTAGGATCATGCTTAACAACAGTTGTGCAAACTTTTGAATATCTCTTCCATCGAACTGCTTCCAAGAATTGCTCGCTAGATTTGTAGTCGTCAGAGCCTCGCCATTGGCAGGGCCTGCATATGGTGGTGTTTGCGGATGAAATGGTCATGATGTTTGGAGGGCTTGAAAGATGCTGTAAATGCAGTGCCAGCCGATTGCATTTCTTCCCTTCCAAGAATAATCGTAGGCCGACCACTGGCTTTTGATCACTTGAAACCTAAAAAGGAAGAAATCTAATATAATTCACACAGAAAACCCAGCTCAACATAAACTACTTGCAAAGATTGCACAAGCTATGCATCCTTAATAAGGAGAGGTAACAATTCTAGATGAACATGAAACCTGACTAATCACAAGAACGACAGAAAAAGGCGTGTATTTCATTTTTTATCCTTTTTAATCACAAGAATTACAGAAAAAGGCGTGCATTTCATTTTTTATCCTTTCTGTACTCAGATTGTTAACAAGGCATATTCCTGCCTAGGAACGTGATCTATGTAGTTGAAATATATTTGTCAAGTGCAATGCAAGCATTACAGTACCTGGGCGGAGCTAACATTAATTTTAGGACCCAAAAAGCTAAATCGAAGCGCAGGGCAGGAGTTTTTTCTTTGATGTCGTAAAGGTAGCTCGCAAAACATGGGCGCCCATTGCTTTGGAACTTGAAACTCCAAGAAATATTGTAGATCCTCTGGAGCAGGCTTATCTGGACAGAGACAATAAATCAGAGAGATGCAATTTCCTTGTTTGCATAAAGACCTCAGAACACAAGCACATAAGTTCTTCATGCAGGTATTAAAAATGCACATAAAATATGAAATAAATTAATAAGTGATGTCCCAGAGAGCATTCTAATTTGTGCAACTAAACACATAAAACCTAATATCAAGAGTCCTAGACAATCTGTATCAAATTTTATGAAATTGCAGTTTAACTTGGTACTTTTATATGCAGGCTGCCTCAAGCAGTGTGGAACCTCTCCTACTCAACCAACTTTTATTTTTAATATCCCAACTTTTGATGGTGATTGGTAAGTAGGAATTAAGTTAAGCTTTTCCAAAGTGGGTAATGAGATATTCCCATGTAAAATCACCATCACTATCTAAAATCACCATTACTATCTAAAAACACCGTTAACCATCTCCCACACCCCCGTGAAATCACCAGCTTCCACCTGAGATCAACCACCCCCAACTCCCAGCCTTCAACTATCACTCTCAGAAGCACTCTCCAGGAACCAGTATCAGTCACATTTCAGGACCCTGTGATTACCACCTCCAACACAAACCAAACAACATGACCAGTAATAACTCAGTAATGATGCCACTGCTCCCCATGCTACTGCAAATCTTGATTCATATACCAAACATAACATCTGCAAATCCAATGTCTTATCAAAGAAGCTATCAGATGGTCTCAATAAGGTGCAGCAATTAGATAGCCAAATCTCCAGAGCTTGACTGCAAACCTGAAATATTTTCAAGAGTTAGGCATAGGAGCACTTACATCGCAAATACAAGTTGATTGCATGGCTAAGATAACCGCTGCCTGGAACACCAGTAAGAAGAGAAGTAATAGGCACAAACTTAAACAGAATTGCTTCTGGTTTGGCAGGCACTGTTTGCAGCCAACTGGAATGATCATGTGAGAAAACATCCCCTCCTCGCTTAGAACAAACAATTGTGAGCCCCTGTTCAAGAATGTGAAGGAAATATTATGCCAATGAAGGCTTACAGTTGTTTGTTGAAAGCCAATATAATATCCCAAAAATACTTGACTCACATCCTTGCTTGATGTTTCTGTAATGCTGGTCAATTGGAGGGTGTTGGATTGCAGAATGCGACTGAAAACTTCTGGAACCTATGAAGTAAATTATCTCATTCATCAACCACTGTTAACTAAATAGAAATTTCAGAGAATAATGATAGATGCAAATACCTTCTGTCTGTCATTTCTTGCATTCCTCTGAAGTAAGGAAGGACTTCGTCTGTCTGAAAATAAGAAATCTCCAAGATCCTCTAAATGCCTTCTGAGCTCGGCTGGGGGAATTGGTGAAGATGGTTTCTGTCTAACACAAATCAGATCTTGACCACCAACAGCCAAACCTACAATTATATGTGTGCCATATGTGCGGATGAACCTGCCTAATAAAACTAGTCAGAATCCATGTAGCGCAACAATCCAAGATATTAATCACTTAAATGAATAGGATCAAGTAAACTACGGAATGGACATTAATGACTAGAGAACAATAAGAGAGGAAAAAATGCGACCCACATATGTACAGCTTAAAAATGAGTGAGGTTGACTGAGTGGGTAAAATGTAGTGATAAGGGAATAAATTCTAGAAACTCTTCGTTGGATTGTAACTAATTCATATTGCAAAAAATGAACAATAGGATGCATCTAAGTAAGAATGAAATTATTTTATCTCCCTAAGCTCCAGTAGGTCTTCTCTCTGGTTTTGGAAATAGCTATGACTGTGACGGCAAGATTTATAGATTTCTATTCACATTTTATCACCTCAGACCCAAGAAATTTATGTGCAGCAATAGAGGGTTGTATGATCAGGCAAGATTAGTGTCACCACAAGTGCTTCTAAACACGATGTACCAAATTAAAGTTTTCAAGAAAGACCAAGTTTCTTGTCAAAGATGGCTATTCAAATTGCAAATGTGGTAAAGGTACCTAGCCAGTGAAGCTGGATCCCAATGAGGTGGAACAGACTTCTTAACTTTGTCTTGCAATATTAGCGGAGATGCTGTTAGGTGTAAATAGTACAAGGAGATGAAGTAACCATCAAAGGCAAGATATTTGGTCTCGGCAGCATCACGAAGCCAATCCCCACTCAAATCAAATATTGAATTAAGATAGCCAGAGGGGACTTTTCCTTGTATTGAAGATTTTTGATTCAGTAGCTCTGACATCTGCACTTCAAACAAAATGGAATTAAGGAAAAGCTCCAAGCCTTCTTAGTCAAAGGAATTAAGAAAAGATGTAGATGAAGCAACCAGATTTTTTCAATCAACTCAAAGAGTTATTGACTAAACTGAAACCCTCTGGCAACAAATAGTGATTAGTTTCTTCAGGTCAGCCTTTGTGAAAGATTCACACATAATATCTAACATCTAGAATATTCAGTAACACTTCCTCCATCCCCATAATCTTCAATTACCAATAGCGCTTTCAGTCCCTAAATTACCATCTCCTTTAAAAAGCAGAATTCTACCTAGCATTTAATGAATTCTAATCTCTATCAAGCAAAAACTACAGCTCAACTCTCAATCCTAAATTTCCCGAAAAGCACCAATTTTTAATCAAAAGTTGAGATGCAAACCAACAAAGAGCAAGTATGCCACACACATGCAAGCATATAGCTTACCTGATTGAACTCAAGAACGTCAGATTTGAAGCGGATACGGTCTCCTTTATCACATCGAATATCCTCGGAAATATTAGGAATGGTAATACCACCAGGAATAACAATGTTTCCTTTGCGACTCTCATCTAACACCACCAACCTTCCACCTCCTTCACTTTTAATTTCTTTTGCAAACTTCAACCTGAAATCACCACTGAGATCGAACCCTTTCCCTAAAGCCTCCACAGCCGTCACCTCCAGGACCTTCCCAGTGTCCATTCCCCAAATCTCCAACGTTGAAAAACGCCCTTCCCCAGAAAGAGAAGATGGGAAAAGACTAATCTTTTCACCAAGATTTGATTTCTTCTTCCTTTCACCTCGCAATAATACAGAGAGACGGCTGCAAAACCTGCAGATATTGAAGCTTCTGAGCTGAAAATGAGAAAGAGGAAAAGAAGAGTAACTGCTGACAAAGATGTTATAATCCTAGAAACGACATGCCACATCCAGAAGGTAAAGAATGCAAACAGACAAAGGCCCAACAAAAGTAACATCCCGAAATGAAGGGCCATAGCGCATAAAATTAGACAGATGGGGTTGATGATTAAGAGAACCGGGACCACTTGGAGTTGAATGTTGAAAGCTTTGGACCATCGATTCGCAAGAAAAGTCGATTTCAAAGTCAACCACGGTAAGCTACAGCTTACCTACTCGTGTGACAAAGTTCTGTAAATACTTTTATACGGAAACCTTACCTACTACCTTAACCTGCTTTGAGGTTGCCCACTTCAGTTGCACACACGTGTTCTCGAAATGAAAGCTCCCATTCTTTTCATCTTTAGGAGAGTACTATACGCCGTTGCGTTGTTGCGTCAAGATAGTCAGTTGCTGGCAGAATAACGATGATGACAAATGGCTATTTCTTCATAGATTGTCCTCAGGCTTTTAATCTCACTTGACTGGCCTGGAGATGCAAAACTAAATACATTTGACAATCAAGATAGTCGGTTGCTGGCAGAATATCGATGGTGACAAATGGTTACTTCTTCATGGGTTGTTCTCAGGCTTTTAATCTCACTTCACTGGACTGCACATGCAAAACTAAATACAATTGACAAGGATGACCATTACCACTCTGAAAGATGAAAATGGATGCATTGCTTCGGACCCAACTCGCGTCCAAAGGATAGCAAAAAACTTCCTGCAGAACCTCTACACATCCGATCAAACGACTACTCAGACGTTTCCTATCAGAGGCAAATTTCCACCTCTATCCCACTAAGCAATAACGGACATGACAAATCCTATCAATTCGGAAGAGATTAAGACGACTTTCTTTGATATGGCTTCCAATAAAATTCTGGCCTTTAACGGCTTTCCGGCCCTCTTTTATCAGTCTCAATGGGATGTTATAGGGTCTTCTCTGTCACTCTTTATTTAAAAAAATTTCAACCATGATTTAAGGGAAGAAGAGCTTAATCGTACGATTACGGTCCTAATTCCCAAGACCCCCCTCACCTTTGTCTATCACTTACTTCCGACCAATAGCTTTATGTTCAATGCTTTATAAGTCAATTGCGAAGATTATCTTGACCAGCCTTAAACCTCACCTTGATGAACTCGTAGCTCCTACTTAATACAACTTTGTTTATGAGAGATTGATTACCGACAATATTACTATTGCCCAAGACGTAATTCATACCATGCGGCAGAAGTCGGGAAAGCAAACATGCTGGCGATAAAAGTAGACCTCGAAAAAGCTTATGATAGGCTTTCCTGGAAGTTCATTCATGAGACTCTCACAGGCATTGGAATTTCGGCTTCTCTTATTCATCTCATTATGAATTATGTCTCCTCGGTTTCGATACAAGTGAATTGAAATGGAGAGCTAAGCAAAGCTTTTCGAACTTCCCGCCGACAGGGTGACGTATTATCTCTCTACCTTTTTGTACTATGTATGGAAAGATTGAGTCACTTAATAACTCACTCTGTCTCTTAGGGTAGGTGGAAGCCCATCAAATTAAGTCGGCGGGGATCGACTTTATCCTATTTATTCTCCGCAGATGATCACATTCTATTCTTCGAAGCCTCGGTTGATCAAGTTCACATAATTCAAGATATTTTGAGCACTTTTTGCACAATCTCAGGACAACGAGTAAGCCAAGGAAAATCTCGATGCTTTTTCTCTAAGAACGTTCAACGCTCGATGACAAGATAATTAAGCAGAGAACTGGACTTTCAGTTGACTAACAACCTTAGACGATACTTTAGCGTGCCTCTCCTTCATGAAAAGGTCAACAAAAGAATTTATCAACATGTCTTCGACAAGGTCCAACAGCGTCTTTCAGGGTGGTCAGTTAGCCTTTTGCCTTTTGCAGGAAGAATCACTCTGACTCTAGTCGTCATCTCTGCCATTCCCACGTATACAATGCAAACGGTACGTCTCCCTCGTGGACTGTGCTATTCTTTAGAAAAATTAATGAGACAGTTTGTCTGGGGCTCTTCCAACGGATCAAGGAAACTGCACCTGGTTAACTGGGATAGCATCTGTAGGCCTAAAGAACTAGGGGGATTGGGCATCCAGAAAATAAGAGAAACCAATGATGCCCTCCTAGCAAAATTAGGATGGGCCTTGGTCTCCGAGTCCAATTTATTACGGGTCCAAGTCCCTTCTGCGAAATACAACTTTTATGCCACCACTATCCCCACCGTTCTAGAGGCCGCGGGTGCCTTGATGGTTTGAAGAAGTATCAAAACAACTTAGCCCTATGTTCTTAAAGGACTGAAATGGGTAATCTGTGATGGCGCCAAGACGTTTTTCTGGTTAAACCCGTGAGTGGCGAATCGGGGACCTCTGATCTCTCATACGACTAACTTGATTCCTCGCTTTGATATAGATCTCACAGTCTAATACTTTGTCGATGCTTCAAGAACATGGAAGTGGGAAGCTTTCCAAACCCTTCTACCTCAATCGATCTGCTTACACAAAGTAGGCTTCGAACAAGATAAGTTAATATGGGGACCTTCTGACTCTAGCCAATTTACCACTACTTTGATTTACACCATGATTATGGGCCTTACAGTACCATCTTCAGATAACCTCTGGAGAGAACTTTGGCAATGGTGTGAACCCCTGCGTATCTGCACATTCCTTTGGCTACTGGCGCACGATAGACTTCTTTCAAACCAACAACGTGTTCGACAGCATCTCACTACCGACAATGCTTGTCATCATTGCCAAGATGAAGAATCCGCTTTATATGTCATCCGCGACTGCGTCGTAGCTAGCAAAATCTAGAGCACCTTGTCCCTAGCTCGCAAAATGTGGAGCACCTTTCCCCCGCACCTTGTCCCCATTGATTTTTATACTTTGACCTCCCAGGATTGGCTGGCTAAGAACATCCATCACCACCGATTGATAGTTGGCTTCGATTGGTCTATCATATTTGGGGTTACTTGCTGATTCCTATGGACCTAGAGAAACAAGTCCATTTTTGAAGCCCACTTCTCTCAGTCGAAGTCCCCTACTTAATATGTACTGGAGTATATTCACCAGATTTACATGGCGGTGTTGATTTGGCAAGGCAGAGCTATCTAGATTACAACTTGCTTAGGATATTGGATATCGTCGGATTGAACTCGAGATGGACTCCCTCGAGGCAGCCAATGTCCTATCCTCTTACACTAAACGGACAATGTCACACAATCCCCTTATCATGGGAATTAACGAGTTGCTCGCGCAAATTTGGGTTGTTAAGACCTGTCATATCTACAGGGCAGGTAATCGATATGTGGATTGACTCGCCTACTCAGCCGTCAATTTTTAGCTTCGAACTTCCATTCTCACCACTACACCTATAGGGTGCCTCCCATTCTTCTTAGAAGACATGGCCGAGATTTGTTTCCCGCGACTTATCGTGTAATGTTTTAGTATTTTCTCTCCTTTGTTATAATAAAAAAAAACACCTTTACCACCGAGCACGGAAGTATAGGAGTAAGGGTTGGTACTCGCTTAATTAAGGTTGGAGTTCGGCTTGTCGCCCTTCAGATTAAAAACAAAAAACAAAAAGACGACTTTTCATTTTCTAGACCGTATAATTTGCGATGGGTTGGAGACTTGGTGGAACCAACAGCCAGCCATTGATAACGAAAGCGTGCGTGGGAAGGCGGGAAACCAATTTCGCCGTAAACCCATCATATCATGAGATGAGTAATCGTACGAGGTCTCTTAAAGAAAATAGAAGAATTCACATCTAAGGGCATGCTTTCGGATTAATTGCACATGGTAGCTTCTTTTGGCAGATTGGTACATGCAACCGACTGCTGATAGTGCTGGTCATAAGCTTGGAGTTTCCAAATACTCTGGATTAGATCACAGGAGGTGGTCAACTCATCTCTGGAGTAAAGATAAAAGTGGTAACAGTTTCACACAATTTCGTCTTAGTTTTCCCTGTTTGTCGGATGCAGAAATGTCAAAAGAGCAAGTTTGATTTTGATGTTGCACACATATGGGTAGGCAAGACTGTTGACTGAGCTCAAGTTATGATGTACCAGATTCATAGAACTTTGAAGTCAAAAAACACGCGCCATTTTACCTGTACTATTTTGGAAACGAGGAAAATTAGAGCACATACGAATTGGGTTGGATGAAACTTTTCTAAAAATAAATCTTTTCCTTAATTAAATAAATTTGATTATAAAAAAATAAATTTAAACCAGTTTTTAATGGTTATATAAAATATAAATTCATTTATTAAATTATAGATTAAATAAAATAAAGTTGTAAAGTTATTTTAAAAATAACTTAAGTCTCATAATTTAGCATATAAAAAATATTAATCATATTCATAAAATAAACTAAATGAATAACTTAATAAATAATAAATTAAATAATATTTAAAAATATTAATTAATCTAAAATAAATATTAGATGACAATTATAAATTAAAATAATTTTAAAATTAGTATCAAATATATATATATATATGAAGTCTGCTGAGCCAGGGCGCTCGGGGCTCGGGACTCGGGCCTATATTGATTGTTAATTTAATTTTCAAATAACTTATGAAAGCTGGTATTTATTTTCTTTTTTCTTTTTTATCACAATATGATTAATTATTTGATTGATTTTAAATTTTATAATTGCTTTAAATTTTAGTTTTTGCAACAAAATAACTTAATAGTTATTTAATAAATACAACTTAAGTTTTAAATATTTTAAAATTCATAAATTTTAAATTAAATTATTTTAAAAATTAAAATATATTAATATTAAATATTAATTGATAAATAACTTTTACTTATTAAATTGCTTGTTTATATAAAATGTAGTAATTCTTTGACTAATAACTAACAATAGATATTATACAAAAGTAATTAATATGAATAATAAAAACATAATTACGGTGATATTAAGAGCTAAATATATTTTTTATTTTTATTCAAAAATTAAAAATTAAAACTGAACATTACAAAGACAAAGATGAAACTAAATAGTAATGATAAAAATATCCATGTGTCATGTTAGAACTTAGAAGATTGAAGATTTCTATTTAGATCAACTTTATGTTCTAAATCCCACTTTTTATTTTTTTCTCTTTTAGTTAAAATTATGTCATTAAATTTAAATTTTTGATGTTTTGATTTTTTTTATAAAGTTTATGCTTGATTGTATATTTATTCAAGATTTTTTATAGATTAATATAAGAATTTTATTTTGAAAAGAAAGATTGCTAAATAAATATTTATTTATTTATTTTGAGCTATAAAAATTTATTAATTTATAAAAAAACCGACTAATTGATAAATACTTCAGGTTTTAATAACAAAAGTTGTTAAAGTAAATCGAACCGAAAAGTTAAATAATTTAAGATTTTTATAATTAAATCGTCTAAAATAATTGAATTTTTAATTATTGATTAGAAAAATTAATAAATCAACAAAAACGTCAAAATTGAAACATATTAAATTATTTTTC
>JAOQMP010000005.1:8604773-8624924 GCA_027563575.1 Erythroxylum pedicellare | reverse complement strand
ATAACTTTCTTGGTGGCTTTTCAATTGCCAAGTCTAGGATCACTTAAGTATCTTCCCAACACGCTTGCAATAAAAGCAATATCAGGATGTGTGTATACTTGAGCATACATCAGACTGCCTACAAGTAACACATAAGAAACAACTTTCATTTAATCTCTCTCTTTATCATTTTGTGGACATTGGGCCTTAAACAATTTGTCACCCTTCACTATTGTTGCCTTTCTAAGAGAACAAGAATGGATATTGAATCTTTTCAAGATACGATCAATCTAAGCCTTTTGAGACAATTAAAGAAACCCATTAGCTCTATCTCGGAGAATCTGAATTCTAAGTACATAAGAGGCCTTGCCAAGATCTTTCATATCAAAATGGCTAAATAATAGTTATTTTGTCTCAAATAATAGATCAATATCATTAGAAGCAAGTATAATGTCATCAACATACAGTATTAAAAAAATGAAACTGCTCCTATTGAACTCCATATATATACATTGATTAACTACATTCTCCTTGAAGTCATTTTCAGTGACAACCATATCAAACTTGAGATACGACAAGATGCTTGTTTTAACCCACAGATAAACTTCTTGAGCTTGAAAACCATGTGTTCTTTACCAGTCATCTCAAAACCAACTAGTTGAGTAATATAAACATATTCATATAGATCTCCATTCAAGAAGGCGGTCCTCACATCTATTTGATTGAGTTCAAAATCAAAATGAGCAAATATAGCCATGATGATTAGCAGTGAATCTTTGGTTGAAACTGGTGATAAGGTTTTTTTGAAATCAATCCCTTCTCTCTGGCTATAACTTTTAACCACAAGTCTAGCCTTATACCTTTCTACTTATCCCCTTGAGTCATGTTTGATTTTATAAACTCACTTGCACCCAATGAGTTTGCAACCTTTAGGTAGTTCAACCAACTCCCAAACTCCATTTTGTGACATGAAACTTAACTCATCTTTCGTTGCAATCATCCACAACATAGATTGAGGACTATACATGGCTTCTTGATAACAGACTAGTTCAGTAATGTCTCCCACATCAAACTCATGTTCCTGTAAATAGACAATATAGTCATAAGGAATGGCAGTTCTGTGCGTTCTTTGTGATCTCATAACAACTTTATTTTCCCCACTATCAATGACTTCATCCTGTGCTTGATTCTGAGATTTATCATGAGATTATACTAGAATCTGTTCAATTATAAGGTCATCAGTAGGAGCGGAAACAATGGGTATAAGGATTAGAATACGTTCTTCCCTGAATACAATTTCTCTTCACCTTTAACCTGAACCAAATTCATCTTCAAAATAGACAACTCTATCTGATTCTATGATTTTGGTCGTGTGAGATAGGCAATAGAATCTAGAATCCCTTGATTCGACGGTTTAATCTACAAAGTATAAAGAAATATGAGTAAACAAATACGCAATTGTATGTTTTTCATTACTGATGAAATGTTACATTTATAGAACTTTACAGATAATGAAATCTAATATGTTGCTATACAATCATGAGCTATTTTGAATTTGATCTAATCTACTGCTATACAATCATGATCTGTTTTGGATGTGATATGCAACAACCTTGACTCTTGGAATGTAGAAGTTGTAGTTAATTGTGACTTTGATTGCATTTTCTGCTTACATGCCCCCGCAAGCTCAAGATCACCATTGGCAATTCTGAGCTTGTCTTGTAGAAACTGAAATCTTGTACGGGCTAATGGCTTAGTAAACACATTAGCGAGTTGGTCATGACTTGAAATAAAGCAAACTTGCAGAAATCCATTGTTGACCTGCTCACACACAAAATGATAATCAACTTCGATATGCTTCGTGTGAGCTTTGAAAATAGAATTACGAGAGAGAAATGTTGCCCCAAGATTGTCACACCATAGTTTGATGGGTTTGATCAAACGGACACTAAGTTCTTGAAGCAAGGAGGTCAACCAAATCAATTCTGCAGTGGCCAAAGCTATGGCGCGATATTCTGCTTCAGTGGACAAACGAGCCACTGTGGGTTGCTTTTTAGCAGACCAAGAGATCAAATTAGAACCAAGGAAGATAGCAAATCCTTCTGTGGATCTCCTGCCATCAGGGTCGCCAGCCCAATCAGCATCGGAGAAGGCCTGAAGTGTAGTAGTAGAGCTTTTGGAGAGAACAAGCTTGGCAGCAAGTGTGTGTTTGACATACCTTAGAACCCGCTTGAAAGCTTGCCATTGATTAACGGTAGGATTGGCTATGAATTGGCAAAGCCTATTGATAGCAAAAGATAGATCAGGACATATGAGAGTGCTATATCGGAGAGCTCCCACAGTGCGTCTATAATTCAGGATTAGACATTGGATCACTATCCCCCACACTGTATTTCTAATTAGGATCCAAAGGTGTAGTAATAGGCTTAGCATCTGTCATGTTGGTCTTTTCCAGTAGGCCCTGAAGATACTTCGTTTGTGACAACAAGAGTTTGCCACGTTGACGTTGAACTTCCACATCGAAGAAAAACTACAAGGGTCCCAAATCGCGAAGTTCAAACTCAGAAGATAGTTGTTTAACAAGAGATTGGATAGCTACAGGACTAGTGCCTGTAATGACTATATCGTCAACATATATTAAAAGATATAACACATGAGGACTATCTTTGAAAACAAAGAGAGAAGGATCTGTATGTGATCCCTGAAAACCAAGAGTATAAATAAATGTACTAAGACGTTGAAACCAAGCTCTTGGAGCTTGTTTCAAACCGTAGAGTGATCTTTCCAATTTGCAAACATAATTTGGAAAGCGAGTGCCCACAAACCCCCTAGGTTGAGCCATGTACACCTCGTTGGTGAGTTTACCATGAAGCAACGCATTAGAGATGTCTAACTAATGAAGAGGCCAATTGTTACAAACTGCTAAGCTCAATACTGTTCAGATTGTTGTGGGTTTGATGATATGAGAGAATTTAGCAGTATAATCAATACCCTCTTGCTGCGTTTAACCCTTAGCCACAAGATGTGCCTTGTATCGTTCAATACTGCCATTTGACTTGTTTTTGATGCTATACACCCACTTGTTACCAACAATGTTAACAGTGGAAGGACGAGGAACGAGTGTCCATATTCCATGTTTGATAGAGCATTGATTTCCTAACTCATTGCTTAGCGCTAAGATGCATGCTTCACAGCTTAGGAAAAACAAGTAGGTTCTATAGGCTTAGATAGAACAACAGCCTGATTGACCCGTTTTGTCATGGTAGACTTACGTAAAGACATAGAGTGTTGCCTATTAGGAGCCTGAAAAACAGTAGGTGCTGGCAGGTCTACTTGTAATGAAGTGTCAAGTGGATCAAAAACATTGTGTGCCTGTGTGTGGATTGCAGAAACAATATTACGTCCATTGGAATCAGAGGCAGCTGGAGATGGCAGTGTACAATTTTGTGATGGGGAGCATTACATGGTCAACTAAGGCTATTGCGAATCGTGCTGTTGATCTGGATGCTTGCCCAAGAGTGAAGGTGTCTTAACGTGGTAAAGAAATATTGTTTCGTCAAAGTTAAAATGGCAAGCAATATATATCCTTTGTCTTTTAGGGTCAAAGCAATAATATCCAATGTGATGAGAAGGACACCCCAAGAATACATACTGAGTGCTACGAAAATTAAACTTATGATTATTGTATGCACGAAGCCAAGGATAGGAAGCACAACCAAAAGTTTTAAGAAGCATATAATTTGGGGCATGATGAAAAAGTTTTTAATAAAGAGAAAAATTAGATAAGACTTGGGTAGGCATGCGATTGATCAAGTAAGCAGTAGTAATAGAAGCGTATGGCCCAATCTTTTGGGAACACTGGAATGGGCTAATAAAGTTAGGGTGGTGTCCACAAGATGTTGTAGTTTTCTTTCTGCTGAGCCATTTTGCTCATATGTGTGAGCACAAGAGAAATGTGGAACAATTCCATGCTGTTGAAGGTATGAATTTAAAGCTACAAATTCATCACCTAAATCAATTTGAATAGATTGCAAGGTAGTATTGAATTGACGTTCAATTATACGATGAAATATGGGAAAAATAGAAACAACTTCAATTTTTAATTTTATAGGGTCACACCAAGTGTACTTGGTATAATCGTCAACTAAAACAAGAAAATACCACTCTCTATTAAAGCCAGTACTCAGAGAGGGACCCCAAATATCAACATGAACCAAACTAAAGGGACGAGCAGTAATATGAATAGTGTGTTCTAACAGCAAGCGACTGGTTTTGCCCATAAAACAGGCGTCACACTTTCTATCGGGAGCCTTTATTGACTCTGAACAAGGCAAATTAAAATGGTTCAACAAATAAAGTAAGGAATCATAATTTAAGTGACCAAGTCTGGAATGCCAACCTGCAACTCTAATTTTCTGACTGCTATAAGCCTGGACTGGAATGCGTGGGCTGTGATGAGCACTGTCAACAAACTTGTACACGCTTGCCTCAGTGATTCCACGTGCTAGGACCCTTTATGTGGTTTCCTCCTTCACAAGGAAATAAGCACCATGAAATTCGAAATAACAGTTGTTATCCTTGGCAAACTTTTGAACGGATAAAAGTTTAGAGTGCATATGAGATGTAACTAAAATATTAGATAGGACACAAGTTTTTGATCCAAAATGCAGTAGAGAATGATCAATTTTAGTGATGCATATACCTGCACCATTACCTACAACAATATGGTCTGAGCCTTGATAGTTCTCTGAGATGCTAAAGCTTGAAATATCTGGCGAGATATGATGAGTAGCCCCAGTATCAGGGAGCCAGTCAGAGGAGAAAGATTGAGTTTGTGCAACATTAGCCTTTGGTCCATCATAGAATTTATCAAAACGTTTTCTGTATGTGAGAGCACCATGATTGGTATAGCCACAGATCTGACAGCATGGCTTACCATTATTGTTGTTGAAACCTTTCCCTTTCCCTTTATAGGTGGAATTGAAATTGTTATTGGTTTTCGGATGATTGGTAGAATTACTATTGTTTCTCTGTGAACTTAATTGAGAAACATAAGCAGAAGGAGACATGACAGATTAGGAGACAGATTGAGAACTGAAAAGTAGATTTTGATGGGAAAGTAAATGGCCGAAAAGTTCATTGTAACTAACTGTTGTAGTTCGGGTTCACAGAGCAGCCACCACTGGGTGGTATTCTAGACCCAACAACCAAAAGATATTAGCATAAAATTCCTTAGAGGACATTGGGTTACTAGCTGCTTGCAGTTCATCTGATATTACCTTTGCTTCGTGCAGGAACTGAGACATACTTTTGTCACCTTTCTTCAATTCCTGAAGTGCCATTCGTAGCTGAATTTGTCTCCCACTAGAAACAAATCCAAAAGTTTCTAATAATGCAAGCCAAACATCACGAGCAGTCTTTTTCCCATTGATGTATGGAAAAACTTCCTCAGTCAAGGAGGAAAGTATCTAACCTTTCACCATCTGATCACGCTGAAACCAAGTTTGATACTCTGGATTTGGTTCCTGCTTTCTAGAGGTGGAGTCCATAACAAGCTGCAAGGGTGTTGTTATACTACCATCAACATGACCTGTCACATTGTGGTAATGTAATAATGGTTCAAACTATATTTTCCATATGAGATAATTAGTAGAGGATAGTTTGATTGAAAACGAATAAGTAGAAGGAATGGTAGGAAAGGATTTAATTTGAGAAGATTGTCCCTCCATGGGCTCTGATACCATATAAAGAAATAAGAGTAAAGAAATATGCAATTGCATGTTTTTCATTACTGATGAAATGTTACATTTATAAAGCTTTATAGATAATGAAATCTAATATGTTGTTATACAATCATGAGCTATTTTGAATTTGATCTAATCTACTGCTATACAATCGTGATCTGTTTTGGATGTGATATGCAACAACTTTGACTCCTAGATTGTATGAGTTGTAGTTAGCTATGACTCTGATTGCATTTTCTGCTTACATAAAGTAGCCACTAATAGTTTTCGGATCAAGCTTATTAGATTGTGAATTATAGGGCCTTACTTCTGCTTTGCATCCCCAAACATGAACATGGTGCAATCTTGGTTTCTTACTTGACCATAAATCCTATGAAGTCTTTGGGACTAACTTGCTAGTTACTTGATTCAAGATATAAGCGATTGTTTTCATTGTCTCATCCTACAAAAATTCTGGTAAACTAGAATGAATCAACATACATCGCAACTTATCAAGAAGTGTATGGTTTCTTCTTTCTGCGATTCCATTTCGTTGAGGTGTTCCTAGCACTATATATTTTGCTTTAATACCATATTCTTGCAAGTATCTAGCACAAGGCCCTAGATTCCTTCCACTCTCATCATTGCACCCATAATACTCTCCACGTCTGTCAGAATTAACTAACTTGATTTTCTTCCTCTTTTGAAGCTCAACATTTGTATTAAAGATCTTAAATGCATCCAAAGATTCAAAATTTTCAAAAAAAATCATCAATAAAAGTGATGAAGTATTTATAACCACCCATAGCAGATGGAATAAATGATCCACATATATCAGTATGAATCAACTCCAACAATTCTAAGCACCTGTCTATTTTGCTTTTTTTAACTTTGGCAGTCAACTTTTCTTTAATACAATCAACACAAGCAGTGAAATCTGAAAAATTAAGATCTTGAAGTACACCATCTTTTACCAACCTCTCCATTTTGTCTCTAGAAATATGGCCTAAACGTTAATGTCATAACATAGAAGATCTCAAATCTAACCTCATATGTTTAGAACCAACAACAGTATTAAGAGAAGAAGAAGAAGCATCAGTAACAACATCATTCAACTCAAGTTTGTATAAATTTTCACATAAAATTTCATTTCCCACCAAAAGAGAGTCACAATATAAAGTCAGTTTTTCAGTTTCAAAAAGAAGACTATAACCTAATATATCCAAAATAGATACATAAATCAAATTCCTCCTAATAGAGGGTAAATAAGCAACATCATGTAACTCTAAAAGATGTCATGTATTCAACTATAGTCTAACTGTCCCAAAAAATTCAACTTGGACTTTGGTATTGTCTCCCATGTACATATGTTGCTTAGAACTAGTCAACCTTCTTTGACTTGTCAGTTCCTGCAAGGAATTTGTAACGTGAATTGGTGCTCCAGTATCTAACCACTAAGTATTTGAGGGCACATCAATAATATTAGATTCTAAATAAACCATCACAAGACAATTACCTTTCTTCTCTATGTGAGCTTTGAGCTTTCGGCAATTAGCTTTCTTGTCCCCAAAATTTTGATAAAAGTTGCACTTCCTTTTGAAAAATTTATTCTTCTGACTAATAAAAGATGAGCCCGCCTGTCCACTTCCTTTAGGACTAACAACTTTCTTTTTGAAAAGCTTTTGGTCACTTAAGCTATTAGAAGTGAACTTTTTCTTTTGAGAATTGTTGTGGTTTGTTATCATGGAGATGCTTCTTGCCCTTCCCCTTTTCATGTCATCCTTTTTCTTGACAAGAATAATAGTCATCTCCTTAACAGTCTATTGCTCTTTTTGAGCATTATAACTTGATCTGATTTATCCTTCTCAGTAGCATCATTAGCGGGTTTAAGTGGTGCATCAATTCTTAAGGCTAAGTTCATTCGCATGATAGTCAAATTCATCACGAGAGATTCAACCCACTACTTATGGTTCGTTCCATTCAGCATTAAGATGGCAGAGACTCTTAGATTGCTTAAAGTTGAATGAGAACCAAGAGCAATAACCATGATATACATGTTAAAATAGAATCATGCAATTGGTGCTCTTTTCTCAAAATTAATTATACCGTTTATGTTAGAGTTCCTTAAGCAAATATAGAACTCATTCAGAGGTAAGAATAATTTATTAAATATTACAACCAAATCATCAATGTACTATTGAAAGGATAGAAACTTATGTGGTTCATAATATTTCAATAAAAATTCTTCACCATACTAAGCATCCTATTAAGTAGTAATTATTGATAGAATAATTAATTACCTGTATGGATCATAATGTTGTTTTAAAGGAAAAACAAAAAATTTAAACATATATTAATATTTAAAAGTTCCTCATCACAAATAGTTTCATATGCTTAATTTTACGACAGGTAAAAATAAGCATTCAGTATTGTCAACAAATAATTATATTTATGCCACAATAAGATTAAAAACAATTAGAATTATAAGATAAAAAACACTGATTAATTTTGTTCATAAATATATGAAAAGATAAAATAAAAATGGAGAAAAATGATGAAAAATGGTCCAAAAATAACCTTTCACGTGCCCCCACGCGCCATTATACAAAAATTATGATTATTATTTATTTTAATTATTATTGTTATCAGGGTCTGGGATGATGTCGTATTTGACATGCCCTAACGTGCCCTGACTTGCCTGAAATTCGACCTCCAGCTGCCCATTTTTTACGAGACTTGAGGACTTTTCTTTTATTTTGCATGCTATAAGGATTTCCAATACCCATTTCAGCCAAAAATACTCCAAAACTCGAAAGCTTCTAACCCATTTTGTCCATTATTGAACCTTCGAAAAATTTCAAAAAATCTCACCCAAAAATGAGATTCATATGCCTAAAGCAAAGTTAAAAGTCAATAACAATAACCAACAACAAGTTCTACACCTTCAATGCATCATTTCGAGATCATTCATGCTAAAAAATAGGTTTGAAAAAGTGAGTTTATACTTGCAGAAATTCTAAACTGTTGTATTTCACTCACATGTCATTAGTACATAGATACAAGTATATATAGAAATAGAGATGACTATTCTAGGATACTAATATCTGTACATAATATCATAATATCCGTACATAATATCATAATATCTGTACATAATATCATATCTAATTTCCTAACTATTTAGGAGTCAATAATATCGAGGAAATATCCAATTGGATATTTCCCAAGACTCCCCCTCAAGTTGGCTTGTATATGTCATCCATAGCCAACTTGGTAACTAAAACATTGAACAACCTTTTGTGTAATCCCTTTATAAGAATGTTAGCTACCTGTTGTGATGTTGGAATATAGTGAATATAAATTAATCCTTCTTCAATCTTTTCCTTGATGAAGTGCTTGTCAACCTCAACATGTTTTGTTCTGTCATGAAGAACAGGGCTGTGAGCAATTGAAATTGCAGCTTTGTTATCACAATACACTTTCTTAGGAACTAAAATAGGAATCTGTAGTTCCTCCAATACCTTTTTAATTCATAGGATTTCATAAATTTCATGTGTCATTGCACGAAACTTAGCTTCGGCACTGCTTCTTACAACAACACTTTGTTTCTTACTACTCAAGTTACTAAGTTACCACCAACAAATGTGCAATAACTTGAAATTGATCTTCCATCTGTAGCACTCCTTGCCCAATCAGCATCAATACAGACTTCTACTTGAAGGTTGTTCTGCTTACAAAACATTAAACCTTACCCAAGTTTTCCTTTTAGATATCTTAGTATCCTGTATATAGCATTTAGATGTTTTTAGCCCGGTGAGTGCATAAATTGACTCACTAAGCTCACGATAAAGGCTATATCAAGTCGGGTGTATGACAAGTATATCTCCCAATTAGTTGCTGGTATCTCTCCTTATTAATAATGTTTTCAGGTTAAACTGATCTAAAATTTACATCAGTCTCAACAGGAGTATTAGCTGCCTCGCATCCTAGTAATGCGGTTTCATTCAATAGGTCCAGAATATATTTCCGTTGGTTCACAAATATTCCATCCTTGGATCTCGCAAATTCCACTCCTAGGAAGTATTTTAGAGGTCCAAGATCTTTGATCTCAAATTCTTTGGCTAATCTCTTCTTCAACTTTACTATTTCGGATACATCATCCCTTGTTATGATAATGTCATCTACATAAACAATAAGAATCGATTGCATACTTGCCTTGGACTACTTGTAGAATAATGTATGATCAGCTTAGCTTTGACAATAATCGTAGCTCTTCACAGCCCTTCCAAACCTGTCAAACCATGCTATAAGGAACTGTTTTAGTCCATATAATGACTTTTTTAGCTTGCACACCTTATTTCTCCCATAGGTATCCTTAAAACTTGGGGGTAAGCTCATAAAGACTTTTTTCTTCTAGGTCTCCATTAAGAAATGCAATTTTTACATCTAGTTGATGTAAAGTCCACTCAAAATTTATAGCCAAGGATAGCAGTACTCGAACTGTATTTACCTTTGTAATAGGAGCAAATGTCTCTTGGTAGTCAATACCATAGGTTTGAGTAAATCCCTTAGCAACTAATCTTGCCTTCAACCTTTCCACACTACCATTGACCTTAAACTTAATAGTGAAAAGCCATTTGCAACCTACTAAACTTTTATCTCTAGGAGAGTTCACAAGTTTCTAAGTTTTATTCTTCTCAAGAGCATTTACTTCTTCCATAATAGCTAATCTTTAATCTGAATCTTGAAGTGCTTCTTGAATGTTTCTTGGCACAAATAAATTAGTGATTTTAGAGATAAATGATTTATTTGAGTGTGATAGTTTCCCATAAGATAGGTACTTTGATATGGGATGATTGGTGCAAGCTCGTTTCCTCTTTCTAAATGCTATGGGTAGGTAATTATCAGCAGAGAGATCAGTAGGAATATCACTTGTAATTGTGGGTTAGTAGGTATAGGTTGATCATTACAAGACACAATAAAGGGTAAAGTAGCATAAGGGTTACCTGAAATGTTCCCAAGTTCCTTCTCCGAGGGATTTGAGAGGCTGTGCATTGTAGGTTGTTCTCTACTTCTTAATTGAGTCTTCTTCTTAGTATAAACACGAAACTCAGTATTCTGTTCATTAGGAGCGGACAGTAGTATTTCTCCCCCTGTGGATGAATCAGGATTTCCTGGCATGGACATATTAGAAGTAGTGTCTTTGGTTTCATTATCAGAAATTATATTGTGATCAATAATGACCGTAGTTAGGGGAATAGGAGTAATGGCCCAAAAATTTTCTGCTTCAATAGAGTTCTCCCCCTGAAGATTTTTTGGTGTTCTAGGAATATGACATCCATGGAGAGAACAATTTTTTGATTTAAAGGATTGTAGCACTTATAACCTTGTTGACTAGGAGCATACCTAATGAAGACATAATTTTAAACTCTTGGATCTAGTTTGGAGTTTCCCCTATTTGAGTTGTGAACATATGCAGTACACCCAAATACCCGAAGAGGAAAAGTAGAGTAAAGTATATCATTATTTAACACATCTAAGGGTGCTGCATAATGCAAAACACAGTTAGACATTCGGTTAATTAAGTATGATACAGTCAAAACAGCTTCACCCCAAAGGTATCTTGGCACATTCATTGTAAACATAATGGACCGAGTGACTTCTAGTAAATGTTTAATTTTCCTCTCGGCGATACCATTTTGTTGAGGAGTGTTAACACACATAGATTGGCGAACAATTTAGACTTAAGAAATTTCCCAAGGACTTCATTAAAATACTCGGTACTATTGTCAAAGTGAAGTATACCAATACATGAGTGAAATTGAGTTTCAACCATGGTATAGAAGTTTTGAAAGATTTGAACAACGTCAGATTTTTCACGTATTAAATAGACCCAAAATAACCGAGTTTAATCATTAATAAAAGTTACAAACTATCTTTTCCTGGCAAGAGTTTTAACACTGGATAGACCCCAAAAATCACTATAAATTAAGTAAAAAGGTTTGGATGGTTTTATAGGGTAAGGAATCTTATGACTTTTGGATAAAATGCACTGCTCACAATGAAGTTTTGAACAATCCACAAACTTAAACAAATGAGTTAACGTCTTTTAGGTAAGAGAAATTAGGATGTCCTAATCTATTATGCCAAAGCAAAATCTGGTTTTTAGCAGAGGTAGAACGAATACTACTTAAGCCAAGAGCTTATTTATTCTTCAAGTTATCATCAATTAAGTAGTAGATACCATCTATCAACTTAGCATTGTCAATCATCTTCCTCGAAGTTAATTCCTAAAAAACACAATATGAGTCAAAAAATGTAATGTTACAATTAGAGTCATGGGTTAGTTTGCTTACGGACAACAGATTACAAGCTAGTTTTTTAGGACAAATTTAAAGCAAATATTCGAGGATAGAGTTACTGAACCTTTACCAGCTACAGTAGAAAATGATCCATTAGCTATACGAATTTTTTCATGACTAGAACAAGGGTCATAAGTATGAAATAAATTAGAAGAACTAGTCATATGGTTAGATGCTCCTAAATCAATGATCGAAGGAGTGGAATTACATGGAAAGGAACATGATAAAGCTATAAAATCCCTACTAGTTTGTGCCACAGAGGTATTAGGAGCACTTGCAGATTCAGTTTTGGGTTTCAGAAGCTTTAGAATGTAGTTAATCTGCTCTTGTAAGAACTGTCCAGCATCTACCTCATCGGCTGATGGGATTTTGCATGATTCATAGTGAGTTGAATCACTAGAGGAAGTTTTATTAAATTTCTCTTCTTGTGATCCCTTCCAATTTGCTGGCTTTCTATGGAGTTTTCGGCATGTTTCACGGGTATACTGTACTTTATTACAATAGTCACACCAAACCCGTGACTTTTCCTCAGTCTTCCTAGTACGACCAATAGTATTCCTAGCAACTAGTGATGTGATTTCAATAGTAGACGTAGGATTTCATTTGCCAAGCGTCACAACCGCCTGCTTTCTTCACGTCGAACTTCTGCAAAGACTTCTCCAATGGTAGGAAGTGGTTGTCTTCCAATAATCTTGTCTCTAACCTCATCAAACTCAACATTAAGTCTAATTAAGAACTTTAAAATTCGGTCATCCTCTACTGTTTTTTGAAAATAGTTACAGTTATCAGGAGGTTTCCATTTATAGTCATTAAATAAGTCTAAGTCTTACCACAAACGTTTAAGAGAATTAAAGTACTTAGTAACATTACCCTCACCTTGTAGATCTCATCCAATTTGAGAGTTAGTTCATACACTTGGATTGGTTTCCCAAATCAGAATACATCTAATTCACGTTGTCCTATAGCTCCTTAGCTGTGTGGTAACATATATAGTTGGAGCTAATATCTTCCTCCATAGAATTTACCAGCCATGTCATCACCATAGAATTTTCAGCATCCCATATTTCGCGTGTAGGATCATCCATCGTAGGTTCCTTTTTGTCACCAATCAAATATCCAATCTTGCCTCTTCCACGAATGTACATTCTCACTGATTAGGACCAGCAAAGAAAGTTCTCTCCATTCAGTCATACAGTAGTGAACTGAATGAAAAAAGAATCTTAGGTAGTATTGTGTGAAGGAGGTGTTTGAATTGGGTTAGAGGATTCACCAATGTCAGACATGGTTAACATAGATTGGCAGGATTAGAAACAATTGGTGGGGCAACTAGGGTTTTAGGACAGTTCAAGGAGTAGGATTAGAGATAGTAGGTGATGGCTAGGGTTTTTTGAATGTTCAGGTATGTCTCTGATACCATGCAGAAATTCTAAACGGTTGTATTTCACCCACATTTCATCAGTACATAGATACAAGTATATATAGAAATAGAGAGGGCTATTCTAGGAAACTAATATCTTTACATAATATCCTAATATTTGTAAATAATATCATATATGATTTTCTAACTATTTTGGAGTCAATAATATCAAGGAAATATCCAACTGGATATTTCAACAATACCCAAATACAAGCCCTAAAACCAAATGACCATGAAGCTCTGATACCAATTGTTATTCATAAATGTAGTAAGCAATAACCACAATACCAAGATCCACATTCTATTTAGAGCAATAACTAAACAATGAATGTACATACCTTCAACGTTGGGTATAACATCTGGATTCATTTTCCCCATTCAAGAGACCACAACCTATCAATACTCAACAAGCATGTGTAAGAGAGAGCTTATGGTAGAAAACCCTTCTATCACCACACACATTCACGACAACAACACACATTCTCACCATATGTTATATTTGTAATCTACCCTAAGGGGTAGAATGAGACTAATTGTGTCATTTCATAATTATGATGAACTATGGTTTAATGAGCCAACCGATAGTTATTAGGGTATTACCATATGTCTCAAATGAAATTAGTAAATTATTAACCATCCCATTATGGTTATTAAACATACATTAGACAATTCAATTAATAGTTGTAAATATGAAATTAATGTTGTGATTATATTAATCCATATACTTCTAACATGAGTCACATAAGCGAACCTTTGAAGGATTCTTATTTGACAAAACTATTTGAAACCTACTAACCTTACTCCTCTTAATATGGTCATGGAGCAGCGCGTTCCTAATATTTTATATGCTCTAGGTAAAGTAAAAAAAGGTCCTTTTTTTACTTTGTTTTGTTTTTTTATGAGGGCCACATAATAGGGGCAAGTCAAGAGTGGATCTTAGACAGGTGCCCTTTTTACCCTTACTCAAGGCCGGACCTGTTAAGGAGTAACATTCTTGCTTTTGTAAGCAATAATCCAAATACAAAAGTTGCTCTCTTATTGATAAGTTAAAATAAATCAAGATTTCCATGTTGACTAGTAATTGAAATTCACCAAAATATAAGCCAATCTAGCATTAAAATGTTTGCAAGGAGTTGAGTGTGCTTATATTGCTACATTACTATGTTCCTCCTCCATAAATAAGAATGATCTCATCCTTTGGTCTCTAATCACTTGCCACCAGGTTTTGTACGCTTGTCTGTGGAAAGTTAATAGAAGAACAAGTCAAAAAGAAAAGAAACTTCCTTAAATGAAACAATCCCAAAGAAGAGGACTTTGCTAACCTCAAATTTAAGGGGAGATGTAGTAGAAGCATATGCTTGCATCACCTTCCCTTCTCTGTTCACCAAAATCTTTGTGAAATTCCATTTGATGGTATCTCCAAAGCATACCCCTTCTTGTGATTTTAGGTATTGGTAAAGAGGAGCTGCATTCTTCCCATTCACTTCAACCTACACAACCAGATTAACATAATACCCAAAATCCCTTTCACAGACCACTAGGACAGAAAATTATGTGGAGAAAACAAAGAACAAGGTTTCCCATGTGTTAAGGAACCACCTTGCTTCCTTAGACATGTGGACTATGCAAATAAAGTTATTTCTGTCACTTGTGCACGAATAATTTGTCACAGACATCATCATACAAGCTTGCTTTAGACCTTAGATCAGAGAACTCCGACAAGAATGTTTTTTTTTTGAGAATGTTATAATTTCAATCTCGAGGGAAATAGATTTGTCATACTTGATATACAAGATATATGATTTTACCTTCTCAAATATTGGAAATTCAGCTTTGAACCTTGTGCATGCATTTTCCTGAATCTCCTCATTGGTTCCTGGCTCTCTTCCAGCAAATTGGTTGCAAGGAAATGCCAATATCTGCAATCCTGTCAGAATAACAGAATCCACGAGTTAGTAACTTCAAGCCCCACAAAGTAATGCAGTAAGATGGATAAAGAAACAATTAAACAGTCCTTTATTTGTCCTTTGATTTTTATTTCCATCTTTGAAGCCTCTTCTCAATGGAATATTGGAAAGAATTGCTTTTGCTTGCTGGAACTAGAAAACAATCTCATGGACAGTGAAATTCGAAACTTGCTCTGAAGAATGTGATTAAGTTCAAGTCTAGAAGATTAGACAACTAGCCTTTTCATCTTTCAAAAATTGGTGCCAAGTTTTTCACTACAACTGCAAGAGCATTTCCTGAAGGGTGGATGTTTACTTGAAAAGTTAAAGATAAGTCCCGTAAATTTCAAAAGTAAACATGAACATCCCTGAGCTGAGACTGTGAGCGAGCGACCAACCTTGATTTTTGTACTTATCATACAGAATATTTAACTCCTGATAGTTTGATGGCGCTAAGGCACTGGAAAAGGACAGAGAACTCAACATTCAGTACAAATGACGTGTTGGGACGTATTCCATCTGACCAGGTCCAGTTTTCATTAAGAGAATGCAGATGTATGATAGATTGAATAATATGATAATGCAAGGAAGAGTTGTTTGTTAGCAATATACACGAAATGCAAATTAAGTCAAAGAAGAATAGATAAACACTAAAAATGATTTGTAAACTCGTCTACAACAAACGAAGGAAAGGACAGGAGGCACACTTCAGGTAAAGGGTTTTTAAGCAAGAGCATCTAATATAAAATCCAACTACCAGATCAGAAAATCTTGTCTTTCAACTGGATTTTGCATCAAAATTCAACTTTAACAGGGTTTGATAGGGAAATAAGTGAGTTGATATGTTTCAGGAAACAAGATCTTTACCTTAGTGACCCTTCAATGGGAGCATAAAGAAGGTTAGGTACTAGTCATATTTTAGCTGTGAATGGTACTTGCAAGAACCAAAACAGTTTACCAAGAGCTATCAATGCAGATTATCAAATAACACAAAAGAAATTCACGAATCACAATGACAGATTGCTCAAGAAAGTGAGACATATCTAGGGTCATGAAACATTTACCATTGGGACGCAACATTCACAATTAGAAGAACCTTGCCACGGTATTTACCTAGATTAACGTAATTTCCACCGATATCCTGTCAAGATCAATTGCTGGTTCTAAGTAGATATAAATAGAGTACTCAGATATCAAGAGTAAATACCCCATGGTACCAAGTAGGTGATAACTTGATTGTAAAATCTGGAACTGGAAAGAAAAAACAGAAAATGACTAAAAAACAGAACTTATATCAACTGAAGTGGCCTTCACGCAATATTTTGCTTTCCTCCTATGAATAGCACATTTCTTACGTAGCTTACAAGTTTTTGTGTAAATCTAAGAAGATTACAATGAAAAAAAAAAAGTGTGTAGTTGAATTCTGTATTGCTGATGTCAAAAAGCAATCCCGCTCAAAGGTTAAGTCCAGGAGAAAGATATAATTGATAAAGCTTCAATGAGCCATATAAACAAACAATGGAACATCATAATAAAAAAGGCAACTAGCAGACTAAAGCAACAAACTTCAGAATTCCAAAGAAAATGGAATGAAGAAGCAAGTTCATAACTGGCTTCGTACATACCTTCACAGTGAAGTCATAGATGGACTTGGGAGTTTCTTCAGCCATGGAAATAACTGTGGAAGAAGAAGAAGAAGAAGAAGACAGCAAGAACAACAAAAACAAGAGAAACCCAGTTGGTGAAGTGCATGATTAAGGCTACCTATATATAACAAATTGCATTTAAATGATTTTCCATGTCTGACCGGCCAAGAACTACTACATGATATGTTACACAATATATTTTGGAATCATCGAACAGATGGCGACTTGTTTTTAAGTTATGGAGTAATACATGTACGTTGGCTGTTACGTAAGCATCTTACATGTACGATAGATGGAAGTATCTCAGGCAACATACTCGAGTTGCCCGACTGGATATATATCTATATATATTTTTAAGAAAGATAAAATGATATCGTTTTGTCATTATCTGTTGGCAGTCTAAAATATCGAATCTGATGTTCCATCAATCCGAACCTGTCGTTTTGCTATCCCTATCCAAATTAGCTTGCTATTTATAAATAATTTAGATGCTAGCATTAATATATTTATTATTGATTTGGTGTCTGTCATGACGGCGTCGTTTGAAAAGTTGCAAAACAGTGAAACTAGCTTAGATCTTAAGCCCAAAGCATCAGTCACATAGTTCTCTAAACCCCAGCTCTTTCTCTTCACTCTACGCAACCGCCATCCACTCCGGCAATTCTCAGCTCTCCGTCCTCGGCGTCATGGAGGAGGTCTGCGAAGGCAAGGACTTCTCATTTCCAAAGCAGGAGGAGAAGGTCCTGGCTTTCTGGGCCGAAATCAGAGCCTTCGAGACCCAATTGACCCGAACTGAATCCTTACCCGAGTACATTTTCTACGACGGCCCTCCCTTCGCCACCGGCCTTCCTCACTACGGTCACATCCTCGCCGGCACCATCAAGGACATCGTCACCAGGTTCCAAACCCTCACGGGCCACCACGTGACCCGAAGATTCGGTTGGGATTGTCATGGCCTTCCGGTGGAGAATGAGATTGATAGGAAATTGGGGATTAAGAGGAGAGATGAGGTCTTGAAAATGGGTATTGATAAGTACAATGAGGAGTGTAGGAGTATTGTGACTAGGTATGTGGAAGAATGGGAGAAGGTGATTACTAGGACTGGGAGGTGGATTGATTTTAAGAACGATTACAAGACTATGGACTTGAAGTTTATGGAAAGTGTTTGGTGGGTTTTTTCTCAGCTCTTTGATAAGGGCCTTGTTTACAAGGGTTTTAAGGTTGGTGTCATACTTCAAAATTCAATCTTGAAGTGGTCTGTCTATGTTTGACATTTGACCTCTTATAAAAGAACGATGTTTTTTCTTACTTTAGCATCCATTAACTTGCTAATGTGCCGTTACCCTTGAACACACAGGAGAAGGCAGCTTGGGATTTAACGTGTTGGTAATTGTGTTTCTTGCAGGTCATGCCATACAGTACTGGTTGTAAGACTGTGCTTTCAAATTTTGAAGCTGGTCAGAATTATAAGGTTTGTTTTTCATTTTTGGTTTCAGGATGATCCTTTTTTAAGTTGTGTGTGTGTGTGTGTGTTTTGCCTGCTAGACGGTGTTGATATTTTGATACTACGTAATTTTTGACGCCACTGGTATAACAGGATGTACCTGACCCTGAGATAATAGTGGCCTTTCCAATTGTTGATGATCCGCATGGTGCAGCCTTTGTAGCTTGGACAACAACGCCATGGACGCTTCCCAGTAATCTTTGCCTCTGTGTCAATGCAAATTTTGATTATGTGAAGGTTGGTTGCCTTCAACTTGTTCAGAGGGTTTCGATTAATAAATTGTTAACTTTTACTACGCTTTGTGCGTATGATTATTTTCCATTTAAAATTGTTGCCTTGCATTGCAATTTTTGTTGTCTTGGATTATATTTAATTTGTAGTCCCTAGGTAATTTCATTCATTGTTCCTCAATGCAGCCTTGGGCCTTGTATTCCTGTTAAATAACTCAAGCTTGTTGTTCATATATTGATTTAGACTCCTGATCATATACTAAAGGGATTTGCATATGTTTCAGCCAATCCTTAAACATTCTTGAGGCTTTAAACATGAGTAATGTGGCACTGGAACTGATTTCTGTGATGACTTCTTGTTTAGATATACAATTTCAAAAAGAATTTCTTATCCTTTTCTTGGGAAATTCAGAAAACAACAGTACAGGTTTTACAATTGAATTACTTGTGAAAACTGTTTACTGGATGCGCTTTCTGCAAATTTATGTTTGGAAACATATATTTATTATGTTTCAAAAATAAAATTCAGGTGCGCAACAAGTACACTGGAAAAGTCATTGTGGTTGCTGAATCTAGGCTGTCAGCCATTCCTGTTGAGAAACCGAAATCAACAGTAGCAAATGGATCTGCCAGTGATTCTAAGGCATCTAAGTCTAAGGGCGGGAAGACTGAAAACTTGATGGATTCTTACCAAGTGTTAGAGAAAGTCAAAGGCAGTGAATTGGTGCAAAAGAAGTGAGCACTTCTGTGGCTTGTTTTGAACTCCTTTTTAATTCCCTCTATATATGCTTTAAACAAATTTGAGCATCTATGTAAGACGATTATTCTTTTTTATACTCTTTTTTTTAATTTGAATATTGTGTGTAGGTACCATTCTTTGATAAAATTTTAAAAATAAACAGATTGTGAGATATTGTTCATTTTAAATTGAGGTTGAGGGAGTAGCTTTGTGGTTGGCATTCCCTCCTCAATATCAAGTGGGTTTGGGTTCAAATCTTCACTTGGATGTGTTGGGATTTAGGAAAGGGCCTCGTTGTGTAACTAAAATAGCTTTTCAATTTACAAAAAAAGGCTGAAGTATTTTTTGGATGATAAGATATCAATAGTCTAAGCAAGAGTACACATTGCAGGTATGAGCCACTTTTCAATTATTTCATTGAGTTCTCTCAGACGGCATTTCGGGTTGTTGCGGATAGTTATGTGACTGATGAAACTGGTACTGGAATTGTTCACTGTGCTCCTGCCTTTGGTGAAGATGATTATCGGGTTTGCATTGAGAACCAAATAATCAATAAGGTCTGTTGCGCTGTTTTTTTGTTTCAAATTGTTAGTTTCACTTATGTT
>JAOQMP010000005.1:8585821-8599365 GCA_027563575.1 Erythroxylum pedicellare | reverse complement strand
GGTAAGAAATCTTATGACTTTTGGATAAAATGCAATGCTCACAATGAAGTTTTGAACAATCCACAAATTTAAACAAATGAGGTAATGGTCTTTTAAGGTATGAGAAATTAGGATTTCCTAATCTATTATGCCAAAGCAAAATCTGTTCTTTAGCATGGGTAGAATAAATACTACTTAAGCCATGAGCTTCTTTATTCTTCAAGTTGTCATCAACGAAGTAGTAGAGACCATCTATCAACTTAGCATTGCCAATCATCTTCCTTGAAGTTAGTTCTTGAAAGACACAATATGAGTTAAAAAAGTAATGGTACAATTAGTCACGGGCTAGTTTGCTCACAGATAGCAGATTACAAGTTAGTTTTGGAACATGTAGGATAGATTTAAGGTAGATATTCGAGGATAGAGTTACTTAACCTTTACCAGCTATTGCAGAAAATGATCCATCTGCTATACGGATTTTTTCATGGCCAGAACAAGGGTCAGAAGTATGAAATAAATTAGAAGAGATGGTCATATGGTCAGATGCTCCTGAATCAATGAACATGATAAGGCATTAAAATCACTACCAGTTTGCGGCACAGAAGCAGTAGGAGCACTTGAGGATTTAGATTTAGGTATCCGTAGCTTCAGGATGTAATTAATTTGCTATTGAGAGAACTGTCCAGCATCCACCTCATATGCTGATGGGATTTTACGTGATTCATAGTGAGTTGAAGAAGTTTATTAAATTTTCCTTCATGCGATCCCTTCCAATTTGCAGGCTTTCCATGGAGTTTCCAGCATGTTTCACGGGTATGACGTGCTTTATTGCAATAGTCACACCAAACCTGTGACTTTTCCTCAGTCTTCGTAGTACGACCAGTAGTATTCCTAGCAACTAATGCTGTGCTTTCAATAGTAGGTGTAGGATTTCGTTTGCCAAGCATCACAAACCGTCTACTCTCTTCATGTCGTACTTTCGCAAATACTTCTCCAATGGTAGGAAGTGGTTGTCTTCCAATAATCCTACCTCTAACCTCATCAAACTCAACATTAAGTCCAATTAAGAACTTATAAATTCGGTTATCCTCTACTGTTTTCCGAAAATAGTTACAGTCATTAGGAGATTTCCATTCATAATCATTAAACAAATCTAAGTCTTGCTACAAACGTTTCAGAGAATTAAAGTGCTTAGTAACACTATCCTCACCTTGGTGGATCTCACCCAATTTGAGATTTAGTTCATACACTTGGGATTGGTTTTCCAAATCAGAATAGATCTGATTCACTTTGTCCCATAGCTCCTTAGCTGTGTGGTAACACATATAGTTAGAGCTAATATCCTCCATCGGATTTACTAGCCATGTCATCACTATAGAATTTTCAGCAGCCCATATTCCTTGTGTAGGATCATCAGTTGTAGGTTCCTTTTCGTCACCAGTCAAATATCCAATCTTGTTTCTACCATGGATGTACATTCTAACTGATTGGGACCAGCGAAGAAAATTCTCTCCATTTAGTCGTATAGTAGTGATCTGAATAGAAGGAGAATCCAAGGTAGGATTATGAGGAGGAGGTGTTTGAAGAGATGGGTTAGAGGATTCACCAATGTCGGACATGGTTGACATAGATGGGTAGGATTAGAGATAGTAGGTGATGGCTAGGGTTTGGGACTGTTCAGGTATGGCTCTGATATCATGCAGAAATTTTGAGCAGTTGTATTTTTATTCTCACTTGATCAATAAATAGATACAAGTATATATAGAAATGTTCTAGGAAACTAATATCTGTACATAATATCCCAATTTCTGTACATAATATTCTAACCGTTCTGATTTGCGAACTTTTAGGAGTCAATAATATCTAGGAAATATCCACCTAGATATTTCCCAACAGTTTCTCTTGTTCTTGGTTACTCTTTCTAATGTCTTATGGGACATTTTAGTCATGTGTTTCAAATTTTCTTCATGATATGCCAGTATGATTTCAAGTTATTTTCCTTGTTAGTTTATGTGCATGATTACCTCTTATAATTGCTGCTTGAATAATTGCTGCTTCACTACTTTAAAGCATACCTTAGTGGATTGATTGCTACTGTCTTCAGGATACTTCATTTTCCGGCCACACTTTATCTTTATTCTTCATGATAAGACAAGTAGGGATGATAGGTGGGCCCGAACTCGGATTGATTTCAGGCCAGGCCCTGGTTGACTGGACTTTGGGACTGGGGTCCAGCCTGAAGCACTTTTTGAACCACCTGACCCCCATCCAAAAATGATGTCGTTTTGGATTAATTTTAAGAAATGAGCTGCCCAAAACGATTTTGTTTTGGGAAATTACCCCAAAATGGCGTTTGGGAATGCCTCAAAATGCCAGGCAAGCAGGATTACCCCGGCCTGTTGCCATCCCTAAGCACAAGGTGTCATATGTGATTGTTAAGGTGATCACGGAGAGAAAGGATAAGTTCCAATCTTTGTTCATCTTGGAGTTAACTTGTGGTTGTATTTATAGATCGGTCGTATAAAAATTAGTTTTTTTTCTTTCCTTCATCATGTACTAAGGATGTACTGGTCTTATATTGATCCTTTTTTATCTAGAAGTATGAAGATGGGTTCCGTTGTTTTCGTATTGTATAAGATGCAAGGTCTTTGATCTAATTCATGCTTTGTATTGCTTATGTGTATTTGTAGGTGCATGATCTACATCGTCACAACATTGACCATATTACAATTCCATCCAGCCGTGGTGCTGAATTTGGCATGCTTCACCGTGTAGATGATGTAAGTTACTGAATTTGGTGTTGTACAATTCTTTTCAGCTGTTGGTTTTATGTGAGAATTAGGGAAATAATAGGTTAGCAATGGTATGAAATTGCAGTGACTTTGATAGCAACGCAATCTTTAAATCCTTGGAATGTGGGTCAGGTGATAGTTTCTTGTGCTTGTTTTATGAGCAAAACATGATGGGTGAAAGGAATTAGGATATAAGAAAGTGAAGAACAAGATATTGGAATCATTTTACTCTATGATTCAATTTCTTCCTGCAGTTTATCTGCAAATAAGTAGTGGCATTTATCATCATAACAATTTGATTTGCCTTTGGGAGTTTTTTTCGAGTCAATAATCTGGAGTTTCCTTATCGAGCTTGATAATGTTTGTGAAAAACAGTATTTTTCTGATGAAATTAGAATTGGGCTCGTCTCTAGTCTTACAAGGAAAGGAACAGAAGGGCATATTTTGAATTGTTCAATATTCCACGTGGAACTTTCTGCTTGAATCTTAAGCTTTGCCTTTTGATTTGGATGTATTGGTTTATTCTGCAGGTACTTGATTGCTGGTTTGAGAGTGGCTCGATGCCATATGCTTATATCCATTACCCATTTGAAAATGTTAAAATTTTTGAGAAAAACTTTCCTGGGCATTTTGTGGCTGAAGGGTTAGATCAAACACGTGGATGGTGAGTCTTTCACCCTTTTATTATTGTCTGTTGATACGTAGCTTATCCACAATGCATAGTGTGTTTTTCAAGCAAGATGTATTGGAGAAGTTGTTAAATGTGTTTCTATATCCTTGTACATGGAAGTTTGCCATGCTTATCGTTATCTTCAGGTTAGGTGCTACGTTGTGGAATCTTTATCTTTAGAGGGGTTATATCTTTATTAGGATATTCGTCAATTTCTTTCATTCTTTCCCATTCTCCTATCCTGCCACGCACTGTTGGCTATCTTAAGAGCTTGGGAATTCGGGTTCTTGATTTTCATTTCGCAGGTTCTATACTCTCATGGTGTTGTCCACTGCATTGTTTGGGAAGCCTGCGTTCAGGAATCTAATCTGCAATGGACTAGTATTAGCAGAGGATGGAAAAAAGATGAGTAAAAAACTGAAAAACTATCCTTCTCCTATGGAAGTTATTAATGACTATGGAGCTGTAAGTTCTCTCTTGTTCTCCATAAAATTCTTATTTGCTGTTTTATGTATTTTTCTCTTTACCTGGAGGATAAACAAATATGTACTTTTTTGGGTCTTTTTCTGGAAGCAGGTAGATTTTAGTCTTTGTATATTCTTGTTCTTGCCATAATTATCTTCCCTGTCATATTGAACTCTAATGCTTTTGTCTTTTGTTGTATAGGATGCTCTGCGACTGTACCTTATAAACTCTCCTGTTGTGCGAGCTGAAACTTTGCGTTTCAAAAAGGAAGGGGTTTATGGTGTTGTGAGTATTGACTGTCAACTGTTTTATGTACCAGTTTGGCATGGTTTCGTGATCTTAACAATGAGCACTAGTGTTTGATTAATGTTTCAACAATCGGATATCATAATCCATTTTTCTGTTTTATTCAGGTGAAGGATGTCTTCCTTCCATGGTACAATGCATATAGGTTTCTTGTACAGAATGCAAAGAGACTTGAAGTTGAAGGACTGAAACCATTCACTCCTATTGAATTAGCAACACTTCAAAATTCGTCTAACGTGCTTGATCAGTGGATCAATTCAGCCACACAGAGTCTTGTTCATTTTGTCCGGAACGAAATGAATGCATACAGACTTTACACGGTTAGTTTTGTATATAGTCCTTTTGGTGTTGAGTCATCTTCTAATTTTCTTTTTCTTCTGCGGGCTATTATTTTAACTTGCTATAGATATTTACATTTTCATGCCAGCAATACCTACAGTATTTTTGCTTTTGGTATCTCTCTTTGCAGGTAGTTCCATACCTCTTGAAGTTTCTTGACAACCTTACAAATATATATGTTCGATTAAACCGCAAGAGATTGAAAGGTCGAACTGGGGAAGAAGACTGCCAGACTGCTCTCTCTACTCTTTACAATGTATGACTATAGTAATCTCCTCCTAATGTTGATAGATTGGAAACTCTGTATTCATGATGTTAATTAAATGTGAACATTGTGTTCCGGTTTTTGTGCCAGGGCTAGCATTTATGTGCACAGTTTCATGTGTTGATGTATCGTCCACTTGTCTTTTATGTGGTAAGATAAACTAGATTGTGGTGGAACCAGAGAAAAAGAAATCGAACTAGAAAATATTTTTTAACTGATTAATAAGCACGGGCAACTTCTTTTATGTGCCAGGGAGTAGGCCTCCTTCTCAAAGATATATAATCTAGTTTTACTTGTAAGAGTTTTATGTTCATCAAGTCATTTGGATTAGCAGTAAATATGAAACTTAAGGGCTAAATTCTAAAAAAGTAATGTTTGTGACTCCTGTACATATATATATTATAGATTCTCAAAACTAGTTTAGTTATCTGTCTTATTGACTTATGTTTCACATATACCCTCATTCTTGTCATAAAATTTCAGCCATGCTTTTGATGTAATTCCTGTATTTGCGTCTTTCTTTTACAGGAATAAAACTGCTGTCTATTTAATCCTTTCTTTTTCCTGCTCTCAAGACCTTAAATTTCAAATGATTGTTAAAAGTATTTGCCTATAGCAGCTCATTTCTCATTTTTATATGCTGGTTCATATAATCGTAAAAGTAAGATGTTTTCGGCTCCACGTGATTTTCTGAAGGCAATCTGTGTTGTTTGTTCTCAGGTGCTTCTGACTTCTTGTAAGGTTATGTCACCATTCACACCATTTTTTACTGAGACTCTTTATCAAAATATGAGGAGAGTCTCCCCTGGATTAGAGGAAAGCATTCACTTCTGCAGTTTTCCTGAAGAAGAGGGACAGGTATTCTTGACACTAGTCACCATTTTCTTTTGGAAGCTAATAGTTTGTTCTTTATTACCACCACATTCTATCCTGCATTAATCTAATGCTTTTGCAGAGGGATGAAAGGATTGAACAAAGTGTTTCGAGGATGATGACCATCATTGATCTTGCACGCAATATCCGAGAGCGTCACAACAAGCCTCTGAAATCCCCTCTAAGGTGCACCTATGCTGATCTCATGCTGATTTTCAATGTTTGTACTTTTTTTTTTTTTACTAACATACTTAACTCTTTAACTGTAGAGAGATGGTAGTAGTTCATCCTGATGCTGATTTTCTTGATGACATTGCTGGAAAACTAAAGGAGGTTTGTGATTAACATGGCAAGCCTCATACTGTGCTTGAGCTGTTCCTGCTTTTTGGACCTAATTATGTTTCTCATAAGTTTTTTGATCTTATTTTGACCTTAGTTCGGTGCTGTTTCAACCTTGATTATGAGAAAGTAGAATTATTTTTAATTTGATTTTTCCTCATCATTGTTGGTTGGTGACTGGTAATCACTTTTTCTGCCCCAAGTTTGATGAGTTGGTACTGTATGCTTTTCCATTTGTCACTGTTTATGGCTGACACCTTCTAAATTTTGGCTTTCTTGGTCATGGAACTTTATTGAGACTTTACTCATTTTAGTAATTTCTTGTGTTGTAAATTGGGATGCCTATTTTCTCTTGGCAAATGAGTCTTTTGATGATCATTTACTTGCAACTATCCTCTTTTATGTATGGCAGCAATTGTTTCAGTACAACATTGGAAAGACATCTTTCTATCAACAGCCTTAGTGTGAAAGCTATATTTTAACTGTTTAAATTCTTTAAATTGCTCTCTTGTGTAATGTTGAAATATTTTATGTTGATTTTTTATTATTGGATCAAGGAAGATAAGAACTCTGAATTTCCTTTGCTTTTCTGAAAAATTGAGGTTCTTGAGTGTATTGTAACAGTATTTCATCAAGAATAATTTCTTGATGGCTCTAATAATGGTGTGCTTTACTTCACACATAGGTTTTTCTTTTCGGTTTCTTTTCCGCTCTTGATGTTTCGACCGATTTATGATCATGTTTACATCCACACTGCAGTATGTGCTAGAGGAACTTAATATTAGATCCCTTGTCCCATGTAATGACACTTTGAAATATGCTTCCCTCCGTGCAGAGCCTGAGTTCAGGTATGCAAATTTTGTTCTTGAGGACTCGATGCCTTAATGTTGTGCACTTATGTCTTTCGGTATCTATTTTCTTCTAGTGTGCTAGGAAAGCGCCTAGGAAAATCCATGGGAGTTGTTGCTAAAGAAGTTAAAAGTATGTCTCAGAAAGATATCTTAGCTTTTGAGAAAGCTGGAGAAGTCACTATTGCTGCTCACAGTTTGAAGTTGGCTGATATCAAGGTTTAATTTTTAGTTGCTTGGTTATTTTGCAAATTGTTTTGTTCTATTTAATGCATTTGGATAAATGGGTGCTTGTTTTCTAAACTAGGTTATTCGGGAATTTAAACGTCCTGATGGATTAACCGACAAGGAGATTGATGCTGCTGGGGATGGTAAGAATCAAATAGAGTAGTAAGTTAAGAAGTTTGTGTGTGTGAATGTATGGATAAGCACACATTTCTAAAGTTTCTGGTGTCTAATGTTTCAGGTGATGTTTTAGTAATTTTGGATTTGTGTCCTGATGAATCCTTGTTTGAAGCTGGCATTGCTCGTGAGGTATGTTACAGTTTTTTCTTCACAAGTATTTTAGAGTTTGGATGTATACCAATCATAATGATTGAACTATAAAAAATGTTTTTGCAAGGATATTAATGTCAATGTATTTTTTCTTGTGTGAATTTTCATGTGATACATTACCTCCTTATATATTTAACATTTTTAGGAGGTTATGATATCCAAAAAAAAAAAAAAAGAAGCTGTCTATCGATATAAAAAGGACTGCTCTGTCTATCGTCAGAATGTCTTGAGATATATTCCTTGACTATGGACCGACTTTTGTTTCTCTTATGAATGTTAGCAAAATGCCAATTTGATAGAGAATAGATGGGGCCAGATTTTAGTGAATGGAATTTTGAGCTTTGACCATTGCAGATTGTCAATAGAATTCAAAAATTGCGGAAAAAAGTAGCGCTCGAACCAACAGACATGGTGGAGGTGTACTTTAAATCTTTGGATGATGATTCGTCAGTCGCACAACAAGTTTTGAATTCACAGGTATTGTGATCATCCTAAACCTGATTAAATTACTTATTTCTTTTGTCAAATAAATCTTAATCTGTGATAAATCTCTCACTTGGAAACTTTGTTAAAGAAAATTCTTCACTTATGATTATACACTGGGGAAATGTTGTTCCTCCTGATACTCAAGATTGGCCATGTACTCATTCAACCTCTTTAAATGTATCCTCATTGTTATTTCATTTTCTTTTCTATTTTGTCCTGATTTATCTAGCTTTTGGGGCATATTTGTCTTAGTTCATCAACATATGGGGAACTATTATCATCCTTCTCGCACGAAGTATTGTGCATCAGTGTCTTGCATCGTCTGACATTGAGGTGCTTTAAATTTTATGTATATGTAATTGCAGGAAAATTATATTAGAGACGCCATTGGTTCTCCATTGCTACCTTTGGATGAGATACCTCAGCATGCTGTAAGTAACAGTAAATTACCTTTTAACTGCAATTTCTCCTTATATTTTTTAATCTTAGTTTACCAGAGAACGATGTTGAAGTATATGCCTATTTAGATTATGAAAGAAAACCAATTGGTCTAATCTAAAATTAAGTTAGAGGTGCTGAAGAATTCGATGATTACCAATATATGTTTTTTCCTATTCGAAGTTAAAACCTGTTCCGATTTCCTGTGGCTGCATCAGATATTCAAGTGGCATAAAACCAGAAGGAATTCCCATTTGATATTGAGACCGCAGAAGTTCTTTTAATCACACAACTCTGGCTTAGGAGTGGCTTTACTTGAACAAATTTTAAGTTTAATTATAAAGTTAATAGTTAAATATTGATGTAAATTAAATCCTGCTATCATATTCACATTTATTCTTGTATTATCTGAGTTAGTTCTAAATCTGCAGTTAGTTCAAGTGTAAATTCATGAGCGTTGAAGGTTGTTGACAGTTATTTTCATGTTTACGGATGAGCACGCATAACCTTATGAACATATTGCAGGTTGTGCTTGGTGAGGAGAGTTTTCATGGTATATCGAATTTGTCTTTCACCATATATTTGGCCAGGCCATCACTGGTGTTTGTATCAGATGCTATTCTTGCGTTATATGGAGGTATGAGTTTTTATCCTCCTAGAAACTCACCACTTCCTCAATTAGCTTCTTTTCCCAAAGTTTCACCCATGGATGCAGGGAATAAAAAGTCTGCATCAGCCCTGGGAATTTACTTGTTATCAAGGGATCATTCAAATCTTAAATCAGAATTTCAGCGTGGAAATGACAAGGTTTGTTTATGATTTTGAACTTTGGCATTCACTGACCATTGTTGAAAGACAAATGAACTATAATATGCTATTTCTCAAGGATCCACTTCGCCTAACTGTGCAGATAACAGTAGATTGCATTGAAAATCAGCCTGCTGTAGATGTTGTCTTGGGGGAACATGTCTTTTTAACCGTTGGTGACTGCTACTTGAGAACAGGGGCCTTGTGATTGAATACATATATACATCGTGAGAGCAGTTTTAGATTTTGTTTTTCCCTTTCACCCTTCACTTCAGGGTTGATAGATACGAAGAAAGTAACTTTATAGTCCTGCAAAAGAACAAACATCTAAATTCTTTCTAGTATGGACACACGTAATCTTAATTTATGTGTGCTGTAGAATTTTGCTATAATACATTTTCTGCCCCTTTTCAAGTCCTTTTGAGCTTTATTCAATGACTGCTCATTTCTTCATTAATATGGCCAGCCAGTCATGTTCGCCCAAATATTCACAGGAGTTGTTTTTTCATTTTTATTTTTCTTCTCTTTCTTATAGGACGAACTTTTAGGAATGTCAATAAATCGAGTCGGGCCGGGCTGGGCAGGCCCACTGCTAGGTAGCCTGTGGCCCGATGGGTGTGAATAGAATCTGCGCCATCTCATTTTTTCAAAAAGGTCAAAAATGATGTTTTTGACAAAATGACGTTATTTTTGAAGTAATAGTCGGGACATAAGTTGATTACTTCTGGGCCACGAAAGTTAATTACTTTTAGCCCGTGGCTCGGTCAATTTGGGTCAGGCTAGCCTGGACAAAAATGACATCTCTACAAATCTTGAAGTAATTGATAAAATTATTCTTTTGTAATCAAAAGGTTATAAGTTTCAATCACACAATTTTTTTGTAAAACTACAAAAGAAAAATTGTGCATAATTAATCTCTGTTCTTTGATAGGGAGCTATATGCCTTGAGGTGGTGGTTGAATTTTATTTTCCTTTTGTTTCTTAATTCGGCAACTATTTGTACAGGCATAAATAGTTTGACATAGGAATGCACACATTACAACAACTTCCAATTATTCTTATCATCTTAATCGATTTAATACAACTAATTTGGTTGTTACTGTCAGCTTTTGTAGAAGTTTAGCTAAAGACATCCTCAATGAAAGGTCTGAACATTGACCGAATCTCTAACCAAGGAAAGGGCACTGATCTGTTTTTGCTTTTGATGACTACTGTTTCGACATGGGACCTGATTGATGACTACTGTTTTACAGCTTCTAGCTAATGGGGAATTATTAACTGAAATGTGATTTAAGCCGTACCAGATGCAGCTTCCCTGTAATTTTCAGCTTCGATGACTTGCTCTTCTGCAAAACTAGGAGGTTTTGGAATCAAACCAAGCATCTTGAACATAAGTTGATCAGCATCAAAATCGTTGTTAGGTGTGGTTAGCAGCTTCTCGCCAGTAAAGATGGAATTTGCACCAGAAAGAAAACAGAGAGTCTGTTCAGGCATTGAGAATCGGACTCTTCCAGCTGACAGCCTGACCATGGCTTTTGGCATGACTATACGTGCAGTGGCAATCATTCGAATCATCTCCCAAATCTCTACTGGCTGAACAACCATAAGAAATATGATATGTTAAACTACAATCAGCAATCTCACTTTGAATTAGTCAGAGCAGAAATATCATGTTGCAAAATCATACAAATAGCCCCTCCACACTACGTAGTGTAGGTGACAGGTGAGTAGCAACCAAGTTAACTGGTAGCAGCAAACTATTTTACTTGGTAATTTCTTTTCTCAAGAATATCAAAAATTTTATTACACAGAAGACGGGATTACCTTTTGATCTTGCAACGGTGTGCCTTTCACAGAAACTAGAGCGTTTATTGGAACACTCTCGGGATGACTGGGTAGAGTAGCTAATGTATGCAACAAACCAATCCTGTCTTCCTCAGCTTCTCCGAGCCCAATGATGCCTCCTGTTAAGCAGAAAGTGATTAATACCCTCATAATAATCATTGTTCTTGTCAATTTGCGTAAGGCAACTAGTCAAAATAGTATTGCAACATTATGTAATGAACCAACTACGTATAGATTAATAAAATCCAAGGTTAAGTTACAAATTCTTGTCAAAGCTGAGGTTCCAATAATATTAATAACGAATGTTGATAAAATCACCTGAGCAAACATTAATTCCTGCTTCACGGACATGTTCAAGAGTTTCCAGCCTTTCATCATAGGATCTCGTAGTGATAATGTTGGGGTAATATTCTCTTGATGTATCAAGATTATGGTTATAAGCTGTAAGGCCAGCCTTCTTGAGTTCTACAGCTTGCTGTTTCTCGAGCATGCCCAACGTACAGCACACCTCCATTCCCATGTCCCTGACATACAGCAGATAATGCTGTTACAGGGCATCAAACTCACAAAACAGGATAAACTTAATTGGGGAGCATATGTCTGAACTGGCAGCTCTTAGAAATCATAACCACTCAACTCAAAGCTTACTCCAACGAGTGACAATTAATCAAAATAGCATGACAATTAATCACTAAATTAGGACCAACAACGCCTCTAAGTCAAGATTGTTTGTCTATAGACCAAAAGACTATACAAGATCTGAAAATCCTCTCATACTCAACCAACTCACACTACTATCAGAGTCCTTCAATAAGAAACTTTCAAGTACTATGAGAAAGAAGAATCTTTGTACGTATTATTTTGAGAAGAGTGAATTTGTGGCCATTGACGGCGTCTTGTACAAAATAAAGCTGTTTATTATGTACCAACTGAGAATACAAATACAGAGAAAAATATTATCAGCCGCTGCTTACTCATAAATACGTTTTTCAATAGATTTGTCTTACCTAATTTCTTTCACGTACTCTAGTATTTGGTTGAAGTTTGTCTTCCTCCCTACTGTGTCTCTCCAGGCAGCACCCATGCAGAAACGAGTGCTACCAGCCTCTTTTGCCTGCAAAAGCACAAATATCATCTTGAAACACAGTGTAAATGCGAATTATCCATCGCTTGCCACATAAAACAGACCTGACATAACTCCATGTCAACTAGAATCAAAGCCTGTAAAGGTACTATGAGATTGGACAGCTAGACTAAGCTGTCAACTGATCATTAGATATAGCATTCAATCGATCACAAAACAGCAGTGCTAATAAGATTACAGAAGCTTCATGTTTTTACTTTTATAAACTTGTTTTCAGCCATATTGTCGACAAGGGCTTTCTGATAACTTCAGTCCACTGCAGCAGGGCAAAATGCTCAAGCCCGATAGAGAAGTGGATGAAAATCTCCTTTAAGATTGATTGGCAAAACCCAACAGAAATCATGGAATTAAAGTTAGTCATTGAAGACGTATGCACTAAATAAAATGGTTGAGAAAGATAGAGCTACAGATATAATCGCCAAAGTTGATGTTAAAGAACATATTTTAAGATCAAATTTGAGAATAAAGTTCTTTAAACACCACAAATTGGACTCGAGTCAAGCGACATAACAGCCAGCCAGAAGCGATATAAAAGGAAAAGAACCTTCTTGGCAGCCTCTATGACAGCTTCCTTGGTCATAAGCCTTTGGGCCTTAACTCCAGTGTTGTATCGAGAAGATTGAGGACAATATGAACAATCCTCACTACACCCACCAGTCTTTATAGAAAGTAGAGTGCATTGCTGAACTTCTCTGAAGTTATGAGCATACCTATGGACTTGAGCCTGTAATGAGAAAAGAAAAGAAGAAAGAAGTTAACCCAGAGTCACCATTCACATTAAGAAAACGAAACAGAAGAGAGAGGCTGTAAAATACCCCATGAAAGAGGAGATCGAGTAACGGGGAATCATAAATGTCCTTTATCTCTTGACGCCTCCAGTCGTTTCTGGGGCCATCTTTGATTGTTCTCTCTGCCTGAACTGCAGCAGCTGAACTAGAATATGAACGGAAAAGTGAAACAGAAGGTCTGAGTTGTTGGAATGGTCTAAAAGTTGATCTAACCCACATCATTATCTCGTCTGCTTTCAGAGTGGTGGTGGTGGGCTGATTTCGTTTTTCGTTAAAAACTAGGCGAACCAGAAAAGGAAAAGAATGCTTGGAGGTTGAGAAGAACACAACCAGTAGTGTCTTTTGAAGGGTGGCAACCAACTACCCACCTAACCCCCAACATTACTGAAGCCAGTGTTCCTGTTCTTAGTCCTATCTCCAAAAGTACCCTACTCTCTACGATATTTCTCTATTAATTTATACTATTATTATAAATAATAATTGAATATTTAGATAATTAATTTATAAATGAATTAATTTTATTTAGATAATTAATTTATAAATGAATTAATTTTATTTTCTTTCTAAAATATTATTTATTATTACTAATTTTATTGTTTTTATTA
>JAOQMP010000005.1:8545350-8562234 GCA_027563575.1 Erythroxylum pedicellare | reverse complement strand
AATAATAAGATAATTAACTTGTAAGATAGTTAATTTTTATGTTTCGTATATCAATAAATATGCCTAATTTTTCATTTTATTTCATCGTAATTAACAAATTACACATAAACTTCAAATAAATATTGATACAATTATAAAATAATCAATGAATTACATCTTTCTAATATATTATACTGCAGGAGCATTGTCGTCATTAATACTATTTTTTGTTCTGTCCACTGCAACCAATCACATTTCTGTCCTCAGCATGAAGACAATTTTCTCTGTTCTGTCCACCGCAACTAAACACCTCATTGTCTCCAATTTTTATTCTGTTCCGTCTCCAGATTTCCATCTTGTCCCGTCTCTGCATATTGAAGACGCTAACCAAACGCAGCGTTAAAGTTGTCACAGAAGCTGCTTAGTGCTAATACATGTAAAAGATGAGTCACTAAAAAGAAGTACAAGCAATACATAGATGGAGTAAGCGATTAAGGCACATTTAGAATTAGACCTCTATAGTAAAGGTTAAAGCGAGAGACTTTTCTTAACTAGTCCCCTTTCTTTTCTAAAATGTGGGAAAAGAACTTTATGCATTTCTTTACAAAGGAGACTACTATTTAAAACATTCACTCGTTACATACTAATTAAAAAGAAGCATACGATAGAGGTCATCATCCTTAGGACTAATTGGAAGTTCCGCCAAAGTGTGAAGTATGAAAAGGTTCGATAGTATATAATCTTATCTAAGTCCCTCTATTCTTAAAATAAAGAGGCATTTTCGACTCTCTAGTTATTTATCTTATTCTCTCCTTTTGTTAATGGTTCAAAATGAGTTCTCTTTCTTCTGCACTCGATTCTGTCACAAACATATCAGGACTAAATTTGATTTTTTCTTTTTACAAGTCTTGTTTGTGATAGATATGATATACGTACAAGTAAACATCTTTGAGCAAAATAATATAAGTAGATAGGCTTTTGATAAACCTTGATTGAATGTTTATATAAAAGTATTCTTATTTAGTAAAAAAAAAAAAAGAGAGGCTTTTGTGGAGACAAAACCAATGTTTAATTTAGACCCTTTTTAGTTTCCACGTGGCTACATTGCAACGATCTAGAAGTTAAAAGCGCCGCGTTGATTAAAATCGATTTGTATAGAGACAAAAGACAATGAATTATTTTTTAGCATTTAAATATTGTATTTAAAATAAAAGATTTTAGGGCATTTGATCAACGTATGAGATTGTGAGTTGAAACATTAACATTGAATGATAAGCAGAACGTGAAAAACATCAACATCAACATCGTTCTAAGTAAGTTACGAAGCACATAAGCACATTGAGACGAACTACTGGCCCCAACCTACCACCATGGAAGCCTGCACTTTTCCTAATTTACCCTTGGTGGACACCATCATACAAAGCATGCATGTAGTTGAGCTCGTTTTCATTTGAGTTTCAGTTGTCAATCAGTTGATTTGATATTATTACCGGCTTTTCTTTTATGATAAATTTAAGTACCAGAAATAACTTTTTTGTAAAAATAAAAAATAAGTATATATATATTATAACTTTTCCTACTTGTGAATTTTTTTTTGAAAGGAAGGGACAATTTGGTCATGCAAATGATGCCATGAATCCCGGGACCGTTAGGATATTTGTCATTAACGCATTTTCTAATCACCTAGCCCCAGCTTGGCACTTTTATTATCGTCATGTTTCCTGGTCATGCTACACTAAATTCACAGCCCTCCTCCCAACCCCTCCGTCACAGCCCAACTTACTCGCCAACACGTAACGTTCGATGCTGAGCGGGACCCATTATGAAGGCGCTGTTGCCGATTGCAATCTTACCGGCTTGTTATTTTAGTATTTTTAAGATTTAACAATTATATTGAAAATTAAACAGTTGGCTTATGGTGTTTTAAATGCATATAAGCTATAGAAAGAGAACAAGAGAGAGAGAGAGAGAGATTGTTGATTAAGGGGAAGAGATCAAGCCTCCTCTTCTCCCATTGGGCACAATTTAGTTTTAAAGGTATTTTCCTCATTTGTCGTTATTCACTTGCAACTGCGTATTGATTGTTTCTCAGGGAATTAGTCTTCAACTTGTAGATAATTGCGGTTTTAGGTCCCTGAGCACCCCATCGCCCTCTTCTTTCTTTTTATTTATTCTTCTGTATCTCTAGTTTTGATTTCTAGAGCTTTTTCAGATCATGATAAATGGGCGTGCTGTTCTCAAATGACTGTTATTGTTTAATTTGGTGTTATTTTTTCTTTGTTGAAAATTTTAGCTGCCAATTCTTTCATTTCTAGAGATAGCTCTGCTAAATCGTTTCTGAGTTTTTGGGATATCGTTGAATGGAATTCTCTAGGAAAAAACAATCTGGGTTTATTGGCACTTGTGTACTAGCTGATGGTTTTTACTGAAAGAATGTAACTTTTGTATTGTTTGCTCAATTTTAGTTGTTTTGACGTTGTGGTCAACGAACTTATGGTGATTAAACGATGTATCTCCGTCCATCACTCGACACGAACACAGGGACAGAAGACTGTGTCTAGACTCTAGCCTTTAAGCATACTGCTGTGCTTGTTTTGAACCATTGTTGAGCTAAACTCTGAATTCTGATTTGGATTTTAGAGAGGAGGGGGTTTGGATTCTCGGTGACGATGGGGGTTATGTCAAGACGGGTTGTGCCCGCCTGTGGCAACCTCTGTTTCTTCTGTCCTTCTCTGCGAGCACGGTCAAGACAGCCTGTTAAACGATACAAAAAATTACTTGCGGACATCTTCCCTCGTAACCAGGTAAATTTGCAGCTTGTCTGCCATATTGTCTCGCTTGAAGATTTGTTGTAGTTGCTGTAGTTAATTTCTTTTTTCATGTACATATGATGGAATGTAATCAATTAACCCAACAGATCTCTGATATTGCAAACTACTCAATATTTTGGATTTTATGATATGAATTGGTAAAATTGGATGATAAAAACATACAAGTTCATATTATTGTTTGCCTCTGCGTAGCATACATATGATTGTGTGCTTTGATGGAGCTGCATTTTCTGATTTCATTGTCAAAAACTCTTATCAGACTAATCCATATTGGTATTGGAAGTTAACCGAATTGGAAAAGGTTTAGTTTAAGGAATTTCACCTCGTGTTTGGCAGCCAGCTGCATTAGAAGGGAGCATGTGTATAGTTGTTAGCATAGGTTAATTGGCAATGGCATTGATTTTAAAGCCAAATGATGGTGTAGTCATTAGTAGAAGTTAATGGGCAATGCCATGGCTTTTAAAGCCAATGCTGGTCTAGTTATTAGTAGAGGTTAATTGGCAATAACATGGCTCTTCAAATCAAAAGTTTTTTTTTTTTTTTTTTGCATCTGGCTGACTTCTGGCTATTGCATTCCTGCTTCCACTTGCCCCTCAAAGAATTGAATAAATAATAATATGTGTTAAAGATAGGCTATCAGGAATTGCTTATCACTTTTCATTCACTTTACTGCTTCAATATTCTGCAGGAGGCCGAGGCAAATGATAGGAAAATAGGAAAGCTTTGTGATTATGCTTCAAAGAATCCATTGAGGATTCCCAAGGTTTGTTTTCTTATGCACTAAGAGATCATGCTTCTTAGATTTATACAGTTATTAGGCTTTGACATTTAGCACATCCACTTTCCTGTGTTTGATTAAGAAAAGGAGATCTGCTGTCCACTGCTGATATTACTTTCTTTTTTTTGTGTGAAAATTAATAGATTTCATTATAAGAAAATATATACAATCTAAAGAACAAAACAATTCTATTCCATAGAATCTAGATTACAGAGAATTAAGGTTCCTAGTAATCATCTACATCTTGAGATTGAGAGAACTTGCGAGACTAGTTAGTCCAGAATTACACCAATCCCCATCTGCTCTTCATGCTACTTGTTAGATTTGCAACTTTCCTCTGGCTAACATGGCCAATCTGCAATGTAGGAAGATGGTCTGAAAAACCTTCTCACTGCTTCTACTCTCTTTTTTGAATACTTTGCAATTGTGCTCTTTCCATATGTAGTACACCAAAGCTGCCCAACTTAACCTGATAGCTTTTAGATCAGTCACATTATGCATTCTAATTTTCCCCAGCCAAGCAATAGTTTCACTCCAAGAATCTGTTGGTCGGGTCACTTTGAGTATATTCTACAATCAATCCCAGAATTGTCCAGTATACCTGCATCTAATCATGAGGTGTTCCAAACTTTCCAGTTCAACATTACATAATTCACAATTCAAATTGCTAATAGAGAACCTGATCTTATCCCTTGTAAGCAACCCCCCATTGATTCCTATCCATAAGATGAATGAATGAGCTGGATTAAGATCACTGTCCCATACTAAGGCTGCCCATTCCTGCCTTGTGCTCTATGTAGCCTGTGACAGTGTTTTACAGGCTTTTGTGTTGAACTTCTAAGAGTTATCTGCTAGCCACTGAATTTCATCCTGCTCTCCTTCCTGACATCGTGACAACTCTTTCATGATGAATGACACTTCTATTATTGTGGAAGGGCCATATCTACTAATTATTACGAATAAGCGAACTTACCTTAGTAGTTGGATTCACCACCAATTTTAAGCTCTGTACCTCCTCCACTTTGTATAGAGGACCTTTACAGTGCCAATTTTTATCCAAAAAAGACGTGCTTTCTCCATTTCCATTCATGTGAAACACCTGACTCTGCATCCGTTGTCTGGTCTCTCGAATTTCTTTTAGAGTTCCTGGTATATCTTGTCTTGACTATAGGATCCAAATACTCTTGTGCTTGATGAATACGTTGTGTATCCATTTCACCCATAAATCCTCCTTTTTGTAGCACAACCACCACAAATTCCAGCCCCTACTCACCCTATGATTCATACTTGCAGAATGGATGTCCAATCCCCCCTGTTGCTTAGGTCTGCAAATTTTGTCCCAATTGATCTTCGCTTTACTTTTGCCTTGGTTTGATCCGTTCCACAAGAATTCCCTAAGCCTCTTGTCAATTTTCTTGAGGATACTTTTGGGAATGGATAAATGGTTGATCTAATAAGTGGTAAGATTGCTCAGTATTGTCTGAATTAACTGTAGTCTGCCCCCATAGCTAAGGAATCGATTGCTCTGTAGGTTGATTCTGCCATGAATTGAGTCCAACAGAGGTTTACAATCCACAACATTGATTCTTCTTTAAGAAATTGATACCTTCAGGTATTTGAAGGGTAGTTGCCCTTGTGTTAATCCCATCTCAATGGTTGTAGATACTACCGCTCTACTTGAGTTGCACGATAAATAGAAACAGCTCTTCAGAGGGTTGCATCTTAAACCTGAAATCTCTTGGAAATCCGTAATTTGCTTGCAACATTATATCAATTGAGTTCTTCTCGGCCTTGCACAACAATAATAGATCATCTGCAAAAGCTAGATGTGTGAGCTCCACACCTTTACATCCTTGGTTTAGGTATTAATTTTAAAATACACTTAACCTAAACTGCATTTGCATTGTTACAGATCCATTTGATTTTCTATCTAAGCCAGGTGTATTATCTCATTCAGATGCTTATGCTTATTTTTTCATGTAAATACCTTTTTGATATCTATGTTATTTTGAAGAAAGTTTAAAAACTTGCACCTTGTGATTACTCCATTCATACTAGTGGCAACTTGTGAGAAGGTGAAGCATTGATGTGGCTTAAGAGAAGTTCAAAAATTTCCAGGATATTTTCAAGTTTTTGTGTGACATCCAATTCCTGAACTTTAGTTTAATTGCCTTCTTTTTTTACATTTTGATATTTAATATGGACAGATTGCCGAAACCCTGGAGCAAAAATTTTACAAGGAGTTGAGGCATGAGAACTTTGGATATGTAAAAGTTGTGGTGTGTATTTATAAGAAGCTGCTATCGTCATGTAAAGAGCAGATGTAAGTTTATTGATTTTAGTCTTGTGATCAAATTAGTGGACTCTAGAGGCCTTCATGTGGAGCCAAGGCTATATCCTTGGAATCTTTCTGTTCAATTTGAGAAAATCAAGATATTACTTTTTCTTGCTTTCAGTTATGTGTTCGTAGCCTGTCTCTTTTCCCTTTTACTTTGGCCCTTGTGATTGTTGTCTTTTATACCTGACAAAAAAAGTAGATGTAGGCTTGAATTTGTGAGAGCAAATGATAAAATGGAGATATTGGGGAAAAGAAAAAGAGAGTAGATGCATAAGCTATCAAAACTAAACATTGTCTATAGCTACATAGTTCCACATATGGTTATAAATTCTGAATGGTAAAATGATACTGTTGGCTTTGTGAAGTAAAATCATGATTGTTTGGGATAACATATCTAGAACTCTTCAATTATTGCAGGCCACTTTTTGCTAGTAGTTTGTTAGAGGTCATTCGAACTCTTCTGGAAGAAACTCAGCAAGATGAAATGCGGATTCTGGCTTGCACCACTCTTGTTGACTTTATATCTAGCCAGGTTTGTGACTGATAAAGCTTTGAGAAGTGAGCCTAAATTCTTACAAAAAGATAGAGGATACCTTTATGTAATTAATTGTGTAACTGGTCTTCAAACAACTTTCCCTGCAATAAGTTTTACGGTTTTTGCTGGAGATACCCTACCAGCCTAATATAATGTACAAAAAGAGTTCAAAAGGCAGACAGAAAAGGGAAATTTGTTTGGTGGTGGGTCTATCCAAGCTCAGATGGTTACTGAGAGCCTTTGAGTTTTTTTTTTTGCTTTCAGACTACTGTTAGACTTAACTCTTAAATATTTAGTTCCAAATGATTTTTGTTTGCAGATAGTATTCTGTAACTTACTTTTATTCTATAACCATCACACTGATATCCTTTTTTTGAATGAATAGGTGGATGGTACGTACTTGTTCCTTTGAGTTTTTCTTTTTTCTTTTTCTTTTGCTTTTGGACACTTAACTCTTAAATATTTAGTTGCAAATGATTTTCGTTTGCAGATAGTATTCTGTAACTTATTTTTATTCGGTAACCATCACGCTAATATCCTTTTTATGAATGAATAGGTGGATGGAACGTACATGTTCAACTTAGAGGGCCTTATTCCTAAGCTCTGTCAATTGGCTGAAGAAGCAGGTGATAGCGAAAACATTCTACGATTGCGATCGGCTGGACTGCAGGCTCTGGCTTCCATGGTGTGGTTCTTTGTCACATAATATTTACTTCTCTAATGGTTATGAGAATAATTATATGCCCCAATTCACATGCTTTATCACGCAAGTTGAATTACTTTTTAACTATGAATGTTTAATTCCTCTTAATACTTAATTTAAATTATAAGTTTTCCCTTTTTTGTTAAGGTGTGCTTCATGGGTGAGCAATCCCACATCTCAATGGACTTCGACAAGGTAAGTCTGCATCCTCTTGCATCTAGTTCTGTTAATATCTTTACACATCTCAAATAGTGGAAAGACTGTTAGATGTGCAATATATTTTGGTAAGCTTGTAGTTGATTTGTTTTGTAATTGATAATAGATGTATCTGTCATGAAATAGATTATATCAGTAACCTTGGAGAACTACAATGATTTCCAAGTGAACTTAGAGAACTCCAAAGAGGACCAGTGGGTTCAAGGAGCAGTTAATGGGAAAGATGTTCATAAGGAACTTCTTTTGGATGCCTTAGTGTAAGAACTTAGTTGGCAATTTCAATTTAGGATTTTGCTTAATACTTGAGAATAACTTCTGTTGAACCATGATCTCTTATATCCTTTTGCTACTAAGAACAGGGATACTTCCAAGAATCCATACTACTGGTCCAGGGTTTGTTTGCGTAACATGGCTAGACTGGCAAAGGAAGCTACTACCATACGGCGCATACTTGAGCCTTTGTTTCATAACTTTGATATTAACAATCAATGGTCCCCTCACAAAGGAGTTGCCTACCCTGTTCTGACTTATTTGCAGTTACTTTTGGAGGAAGCAGGTTACTCTAGGAAATTTTTCCCGTTTTTCTTCATGAATTGTTAATTTAATGTCCCTTTTGATGACATTTTACTTTAACTTCAGGAGAAAATTCACATTTGCTATTGTCGATCCTAATAAAGCACCTGGATAATAGGAACGTTACCAAACAACCTCAGATGCAGATAGATATTGTTAATGTTGCCTCACAACTTGTGAAAAATGCAAAGCAGCAAGTGACAGCTGCAATTGTTGGTGCTGTATCAGACTTGATGAAACATTTGAGAAAATGCATGCAGCGATCTGTTGAATTATCCTCCTCCAATGATAGTACTGATAATTGCAGCGCTGATCTTCAGCATAGTTTAGAGAAATGCATCTTACAGCTGTCAAACAAGGTTTGTTGTAATTACTTTACCTTTTAGTTTAGTTGAATCTACCTACTTTTTGGGATTTGATATTTTTGATCATGAAAGCATTTTATGTGTGCTTTAATGACAGTCGATAAGGATCATTTCTGAATCTTAACTAGGCTTACATATTAGTCCATTTTTCTGCCAGTTATAGTGTCTAAATTTCGTGAAATTTTCTAACTATACGACATGGTTAGCGTGCCTTGCACTCTTTGAAAGGGATGCTTAGCAGTTTCCTTTTCTTTTCACTAAATGTTAAATTAAAATCCACAAAAGCACATGCTTAGAAGCACATTTTACATATATTAGGGGTCCAGGACAAAGGATTTTTGGGAAGTGACAGTTTTTTGTTTTTTTATGACGTCTAACTTGGTTTTTATTCCGTGTAAACCTGTTTCATCACATTCACCTTGGTCTTTGCATCAATTGACATAAAAGAGGATGCCCATACTGTTAAATGACATATAAGCTTGTTAGGGCATTCTAAAATGTTTGTGAAATTCTGAAGAAATATCTTTTTTTGGTACATATCATCAAGCAAACTTTACGCTAAACAACCGGAGCTAATTTGGAACATTTGGCTGAATCATTTGTTTTGAGAATCCCTTTCAAAATCTTATGATGTTGTACTGTTCTATTTCTTTGTTTCTCATATAGTTTAACTTATGGTCCCCTATAGTCCTTTCCATGTTTATTTTAGATCATTCTTTATATAGCCATTCCTTATTATAGCCGTACATACTCCATTGGTGGCAGTTCTGTTAATCTTTTATAACCTTATAAGCCAGATCAGGTGACGCTTTCTTCCTAGTTGGTTAGGCTCCATTAAAATGAATCCTGAGATAGGGATTGCTTAGAACTATGAGTCATATTTTCATTAACTTAACATTGTCGCAATTTTGTCTTTGATTCTGTTTTTCAATAAATTGTTGATCATTAACAGGTTGGTGATAAGGGACCAATTCTTGATATAATGGCTGTGTTCTTAGAAAATATTTCGGCTGCTACTTCTGTGGCTAGAGCAACTATTTCTGCTGTTCATCGAACAGCTCAAATTATTTCTTCCGTTCCGAATATATTATATCACAAGAAGGCAAGTAAACCTACAAATTCAACTTAAATTGCTTCCCGATCATATCTTGTAAATCCAACATTGTAACTACTTGATTTTGTGTTTCAGGCTTTTCCTGATGCCCTCTTCCATCAATTGCTTATAGCTATGGTCCATCCAGATTATGAAACGAGAGTTGACGCACACAGGGTCTTTTTTGTGGTGCTTATGCCATCCCTACTAGCCCCTTGGTCTAACCGGAATAAGGAAACATTTGAAGCTGTTTCTGGATTGCCTGATGTGTTGGAGAAGACACGTAATGGATATTCCTCCTTTCAGGAAAGAAATATGGATAAAACAGAATCTTTCAAAGAAGAAGGATTGCAGAAAGTGGGTAATCAAACATCAGATATTGGAATGGAACAATATAGGAAGCGTGATTTACATGGTCATTCAAGTAGCTTCGACTGTGCCATCACAGTTGAAAAAACAGTATGATGCCCTCCTGACTCTTAGAGCCTATCAGATGTATATGGTTGTTTGTATTGGATCCTAGCTTGTCATTTAATGTAGTTATTCTTTTGCAGTTAACTTCACTTCGACTAAGTAGTCATCAAGTCAATCTTCTACTTTCTTCGATATGGGTTCAGGCAGCCTTCGCAGATAATATGCCTGCCAATTTTGAGGCTATGGCCCATGCTTATAACATTGCATTGCTGTTTATTCAATCTAAGGTAAGACATCCACGCAAGGAGCAAGTGTTGGCTGTATTCATATGGTGTTCTCGTTGATATTTTGTGGTGTTGTGAATAACATGTATATCTGGTGAATCCTTGGCATTTTTGGCACTTAGATTAATTGAGGATCAGATATTGAATCAGATGGACATGTTTGAACAAGATGACGGTATGCTTTAGAATTGGAGCTGGTTATGTGGGGTGTGATTTGATGTACAATCTGTAAAAGAAGAAAAATTGGTTTGAACTTAATTTATCAATTCACTAGCACAGGAAAAACTGAATGTTCCCACCAACAAGATCAAAATCTTGTTTTTTGTCTGAAGTTTGTATGCATGCTTAAGATGATGAAAATTTGTGCTTACTATGCAATGTATATTTCAACAATGGCTAATGTTTTTGAACAGACTTCCAGTCAGATGTCTCTAGTTCGTTGTTTTCAGCTAGCATTCTCTCTTAGAAGCATCTCTCTAGATCACGGAGGTAAGTGGCTGGAACTGTGAGTGAATCTTGTGTCTTTTAGCTCTAATCTAGTGAACTATTAATAAATGAGCCATGAAAATATAGCTGTGTGTAATAGAGATTTCTTCTGGATGTTGTAACGTTTGTGAGGATTGTAGTGGAAGTTGACACACCTTCGCACACTTATTGTCTGTTGTAGAAATGAGCACAAGCTAAAACTGGACTGGGTTTGGACAAACTCAATCCCATTACTTTTTAAAAGGGTCCACTCTGAAGACTTGGTAAAAGTCTTAATTCCAAACCCGTCCCATTTGAAAATTTGGAAACCTGAAGCTAACCTGTTAGCTCATGTCATTTCTTTTCATACTTATTATTTTCAACATCTAATTAGGGAAGTTCTACATAAAATTATTTAACAAAATTGGTTGTTAAATTCATGTAATTTATATGAATTAAATATTGAAAATTTCAATTAGAAAATATTAATATTAGTATAATATTTTGCATAAATAGTCTACTATTAAGATTTTCAAATAACAGTCTGAGATTAGAAATCGAATATCAATCAAAATACTAGGTCTTTTTAAGTAATGGATTGTAATTCACTAGTTAACTTTATTAGTGGGCTGGGAGAAATTTTTCTGGAAAAACCAACTTTTGGCCTGAAATTTAGTTTGCACTTATTTCCTGTGGGCCTTTTTTATACTAACCCAAACTAAACCTACTTGGTTACGCAGGCTGTGCGAGTTTTGCTGATGTTGAATCTGTTATAGGTTATTTTGTTTTTGATTGCTGTGGTTAATATTCATCTTAATCTTGCAAATTTTGAGTGAATGTCACTGTTTGTTTGAATATAGTAAATTGTTGCAGTAATTGCCTGGGCACAACAAGAACTAGGGTGTGAAAGTTAGTTGCTAAAATAATGTAAGATAGCTTAATTGGTAATTACCAATTCTAATGAAAATTTTGTCTGTGTTTACTGAAGGAGGTTTGCAACCATCTCGCAGAAGGTCTCTCTTCACCCTGGCATCGTCCATGCTTATTTTCTCTGCTAGGGCCGGGAATCTCCTGGAGCTAATTCCCTATGTCAAATCATGTTTGACCCAAAAAACTGTTAGTTTTTCTCCTGGCCTATTTATAATTTATGTTGATGTACCAAAACCTCAACAATTAATTGGACCAATGAGAAGCAAAAGGACCACAACTGAGCACTGATCCTTTTGGCAGGTTGATCCTTATTTGGAATTAATTGAAGATATCAGGCTGCAGGCTGTTTATGCAGGACCAGATCACAGCAAGATGGTGTATGGATCAGATGAGGATGATGCTGCTGCATTGGAATCACTTGCAGCAGTAGAATCAGATGATCATTTGAATGAAATTGTTGTTGATCAGTTGATGAAAAAATTTGCGAAATTGTCACAGGTGATATTCCATTTTATTCTCATGTTGTCTCCATGTTCCTTGTCAAAGACATTTGAAGTGTGACCAAATCATTTAGTACCTAGAGGGACAGTTGTATAGTGATTACTATGCTAAGTGCTAACAATTATGAAATGCGGAACATTACTGGGGCCACACATTTGCATGAAGATATATGGGTGCAAAACTGGAGAGAGGTGTTTTTGACTGTTATGAAACAAGATATTCTCATCTTGGCAATTTGACTCCTATTGGAATTTGTTCGTTGTAATTTAGATAAATAAACATTTCCATCATTCATACATCTTTAGCCCTGATTGTCTATGATTCATGTCTTCGATAATCTTGCCTACCTGGAGTTCATGGAGGAAGGGCAGTTAATTTATGATAAAATCACAATTTAGCTGTGGAAGGGAAGCAGTTAACATATTCTTTACATCATTGAAAAAAAGATTCATATTGAATCTTATGGTTCATTCCTTCTTCAGGATGAGTTATCAGCAATGAAGACACAACTCCAACAGGACTTTTCGCCTGATGAATCATATCCACTTGGAGCTCCCTTATTTATGAATACACCAAGGCCATGTTCTCCTCTTATGAAAATGGAGTTGCTTGCTTTTGAAGAGGTTAAAATAGTCTGCTGTTACTTTGCAGATAACTATTGCCATTTACATGTGACATGGTTTTCTATTATGTTGGTTTTTTAGCAGATTACGCCCGAAGATCCCTTAACAGATGATGATACCTTTTCTGAACCAAATGGGAGTCAGTCTGATCGCAAAACATCACTAACTGTCAATACATTTGATGTTTTAAGTGTCAATGAACTATTGGAATCAGTGAGTATCACTTTCTATTTCACTCTCTCCATCATTTGTAAATTTTCTCATCGTGTTAATGGATCTTTGAGGATATGCTAAATCAGTTTTTGATATAATGACTGTGGCCTGGTCACATGCCTATTAACTTTAATTGGCATTTTACCTACAGGTTTCGGAAACTGCACGGCAAGTTGCAAGTTCCCAAGTTTCCTCCACCCTTGTACCTTACGACCAAATGAAAAGTCAATGTGAAGCTCTCATGACTGGTAAACAACAGAAGATGTCAATGCTTCACAGTTTCAAGCATCAACACGAGACCAGAGTATTTCCTAGTGAGTGTGAAAACAGAGGCACCTCCGAATTTGATGAGGTGAGACTTTTTTAATTTTTGAGAAGTATGATGACCTTAAAATGGCAATAGCTGTTAAGTCGATTCTTCTATTATCAATTTTCTTTATTCGCACTAGCGGATGATTCACACACCATCCTGCTGTTTGGTCGGCAACTAGATTACACTTTAGTTGGCTATAGTGATAAGGAAAAGCTTAATTAACAATTTCTCACTGTACTTGAATTTCAAACTTAAGATTCTGGTCAAATGAATCCGTAATTTGATTGTGGCATCCGTGTTCTTACTACTCTGTGGACATAAATGTTAATAACAGTAAAAGCATGTAAGCTGGAGCCTCTTGCAACAGCTACAAAATTGACAAACTTCGTATGAATTGTCTCTTTTTATAAAATGAAAAGTACATCCACCCAAACTAACAGAATCCTCTGATCAAATATATGTTAAATAGAAAGTTGAAAATTGAACCATATTCTTTTTGTCTCCAAAGTAACAGATGTGACTGTTATAACATAGTAAAATACTTCCTACTGATAGTTATAGTAGTGAAGCCACTGGATGTGCAACATATCTAGGATTGGTTTTTCAGGAGTCATTGCTCTTTGTTATACACTCTAGAATTTATCGTTGTATTGAGAGGTTTTTCAATTCATACTAGGGTATGATGACTTGACTTTGATGAAATATAATGGAGCATAAGTTCAGGAAAATAAAGCAAGCGAAAAAGCTTCATACATAATGAAAAAATGGGTTCATTAGGTTCTGTTTGGGCTCAAGGAGCTTGCTTTCGAATGCTACAGCATCATCATTTAATAAGTTGGAAGCTTGAGAATGACGAACACTTTTGAGCTTCGTTCATATTTTTGCATTTAAATTTTTGAGTACACTGTAGATCTTGCATGGAAAATTGTAGATACATGTTCTTTGATATATTCATAGTTGTGATCCATTGCTACGTTTCTAATTAGTGCAGCAAACTTTTTTTTTTCCCCTTGATCTATATTTCAGAAAATGGAGCCATCAAAAGGTCATCCAAAGTCTATATACGGCGGTAAGATTACAACTCCCAATCAGCTTGCCTTATGCTCGCTAGATTACGGCCAAAACTCTTTCAGATTACCACCTTCAAGTCCCTACGATAAATTCTTGAAAGCAGCTGGATGCTAAAGATTCAACTCAGCCGTATACAGATGTGATTATATCCTGATCTGCCTTAGTTTTTCTCACATTTTCCTCTGGCAATTGGCGTATTTTTAATCATTCTTTATTATAAAACGTATGATATATAGCATTACTTTTAATTTGAAAACGAGTGGATATAGAAGATTGAACTCTTCAATCTGAAGAATGCGAGCGAGAGAGAGGCATAGGGGGGGAAATTTATTGGTGTTGTTTTCCAACAAGTTTAGAAAGTATCTGTTGATAGTTGTTCATACGAAAATGCAATCACTGAAATAGTGTTTGTAAATACAGTTTGGAATGTGTTTAAGTTTGGATATATAATTTGTTATGGTATGGATGGTTGCCTTTTGTCTCAGATACCTGAGAAGCTTTGTTCCTGTTGTGTATGAATTCACATTTAAGGTGGCTGTCGTTTTTTTACCTCTTCCAGTTTGTACTTGATCATGCCGTCTGCTTTCCTCGTATGACAAAATTTTCTTTTTCTGCTATCATTCATAATTATGATTCAGATCAACACATTGACCTGTGGAATTGTAATTATGCTGCAATAACATCAAAAAAACACTGTTTTGTTATACGAGTATGATTTTCAATTTTTAGTTTCTATTTTTAAAACAAATAAAAAACAACAATGTATAGCTTATGATGCCAATATGATTATGTATAGATAATAATTATGTATAAGATAAATTATTTTTAGACCAAATTGGGAACCTAAAATGCATGGATAGAAGATTGCAAAGAAAAAGTTTAAGAAAAAACTCCAAATTTTTCTCCTTTTTACAAAAGAGGCTAAAATATCATGTAGAAAATAAGAGTAGAGAAAGAATGACAAAACGACTTCTCTTATCCTTTTTTATGATTTTGCCCCACCCTTTTTCCACTTTTGGAAAAATATTTACCACTTGAGCTACTCCTGCTAGTTCATCGTCGACACTAAGTTAGTGGAGGCTTCTGCCTCATAGGAAGGCTCTCTTGGGGTCTTCTAGATAGATGAAGAAGCCTATTCCCTCTATAATGAGGACTTTTCGACTTTATCCAGGGATACCCTCGCAATAAACCATAGTCACAAAAAGGACAGTCTAAAAAGGGACTATACTGCTACTGAACCTTATGCAACTGGTGCTTGGAGTTGAAAAATCCCTATTCATCATAATAAGGGTTCACTCACACATAATCATAATGTGGTTCAGGATGGCATTATATCATTCCTTATTGAGTTTTTGTAGGATGAGGCTAGAACTTGGTCCTCCTCTTTAATCTTTTTGTTGGTCTAAAAGGCTTTCTTTCGTGGTTGTTCAAGTGTGAGAAAAGGCTCATTGGAGTCAAAAGGGTCTAGATAAAGTACTGCTTCAAGAGGATGGTACTATTCTTTTCAAATTTATGGATGGAACCAATTTGGATGAGATTGTCAAGCAAGGGCCTTGGAACATTAGTGACTATTGGAGTTATGTAAATATAGTACCCTGGAAAGAAAGTATATTTACATATATCTTAATTTTCTTCTAGTTACTTTTATAATGAAAATATTTATTATTAATAAAACAAAAGAGTTTGGTTTTATTTGTATGAGCATTATATATCTAGTCATAAGTTATCAAGATTCTTTTGCAAGTAATATACAAATACATGGAGATGTATGGGAAACATGTATATTATTAGAATTTTAATTAGTTGAGTCACAGTTGAATAATCAAGTTGGTCGCTTGATTATGGTTTAGACTATAGTGTTGTGATTTATCTCCATGTAAGTAAAAGAGTTTACTTCAAAGGAAGGATGAGTTTGATATCATGATAGTAGTTGACTATCAACAATGGCACTATTAAATGAATCTGGAATCACTTATATTTTTAAAGGATAAAGTATGTCGTTACTTTAATCTTAAAACATACACCTTAGCATTTTTTTTATAAAGAATCATAATCTTGATGAGTGGTGAACTCATATGTGTTTCATTATAATTCTTCATATAATCGGAACGGATTTTTATAGAGTATAAATCCAATGTCTGCATGTTGAAATTATTAATTGAAACATATATCAAGGAACATTAACTCAAATAAAGAGTTTATAGTGATATCATTACTTCTAGATGTTTTACGGAGTTTTGTGATTAAGCTGGCACGAATATGTTAATGGCCTAGCTACCCATCAAGTCTTAACACCAAAATGTGATCTTGTGTGTTAATCATCATATAAAGTAAAACGGGATATCTAAAAGAAAAAACCAACATAAGGGCAAAACGATAATTTTCTCCTTTATTGTGTGAATGGCTATAATATGGTTCATAATAAAGTTTACAATTGGACATCTTATTTGAAACATGTGTTCTCATAATGTTTAGTATTCAAGAGTTCAACTAATTGTCTTTGGTGGAATGAAATTTGGTTAATAACCTGAAATTAATTCTAATAAGATTAAATTAATTCCGGACTTATTAGAGCTTGAATTAGATAATTCCAATTAGATTCCCTATTTGGCTTCTAGGAAGGTTATCAAGTAAAGTAAGAAATATAAATAGAGGTTTT
>JAOQMP010000005.1:8528301-8545250 GCA_027563575.1 Erythroxylum pedicellare | reverse complement strand
ATTATTAAATCAAATTTGATTTATAATTTATATATTCTAAAGATATTTTGAATTTAATTAAAGTTATTAATAATTATTCAATTTAATTACAAATATTAAATAAAGTTATTAAATAAAGTTCTCATTAATAATTATTTTTAATTAATTAAATTATTCATAATTTTAACTAATAACTAATATATTGGGTAATTAAATAATATATTTTTAGTTAAAAATAGAAAACAAAAATTACTTTTTACAGCTTTTATAATTTTGAAAAACCGTTAAGAGGCTAAAATTGAAAATAGAAACAAAAAATTCAAATAAACATTTTTTACTAAATAAAAAAATAAAAAATAAAAACAAACAAGCTTTTAAAAAAAGTAATAATTATTTTAGTACTTCCAAATTACATAAGCTCATTTACATTATATCACTAAAACCTCCCTTTGTTAACAAATTTCTCATAAATTTGTATAACTCTTTTTAGATAATTTTTAATAAGAACTGAACTTGTTTAATAATTGCTGAGAAATCTTTTACAAAGAATTAATAATTAAAATTGACAATCATTCAAGTAATTTGGAGTAACTAACGAAATTTATACTGTTTTATTGTAAATAAAGGCTAATTCATATGATACATCACATTTTAGAAATATTTACAAATTGTAATTATTTTTGGAAAAACATTACTTTAATTGTGCTATTATCCTTTTCTCTATTCTAATTCTGTCCAATGCCATCTTCCAAATAGGGCGTAAAACCGTAAAAGGATAAGTTAAAGTTAGAATCAGGTACGAAGGCGTCTATAGATTATGCGCTGCATCACCTAATAACATCTTAGCACGTCACCAAAATACAGCTTTACTCATTCACGTACGACCAAATAAAACTACGACCACAGACGTGGCACTCACCTATTGGAGAGTTGACATTAACTTTCAGATTTGGAGGGAAAGTTTACGGTACACGCGGCAAATGTGGACAGGATCTACGAGGAGGTGGGGCCCAAATTCCAAAGGACGACTCGGGCAGTCCGGACTCGGTGAGTGAGGAGACTCAGGAAGAACTCGTTCTCCTTTGTAAACAACTAGGTTTGGCTTCTGTATAAATTTGAACTCTCTCTTCTGAAAAAACTAAGTCCCTGGGGTTTTAGGCCTTTCTCTCTCTATCCTTCCCACTCTCACTCTTTCTCTTACCTATTTATATTTTCAAAGCATCTCTCTGTCTTTAGATAGATCTCTGACCAGGTAAATCTCATCCGTCCATTCAGTTATTTTTTAATTTTCCTTTTACTATCTCCTTTTGTTCATTTGCTTGTGTAATGCTACTGTGTATAATTTTAATGTTTTCAAGATATGAAGAATCCTAAAGTTTGTTTGATAGGTTATGTTTCTTTGCATTGTTGTATATTCAATTCGTGCGTTCGTTTCTCCCTGTTTGTGTTCTTCCCCTGCATGCGCCAATTTCTGCGGTGTTAATTTATGAATGCTTGAGTTAGTCAAAGTGGGGTTGAATGGCAGCTTGTCGGGGCCATTTTAAATTTTAGGGTTTGGGAGAGTTTACTGCATGCAGTTTTTGGAATATGGAGGGATTGATAAGGAGTTCGTTGAGAGGAAAGTAGGGGGAATTGTGGGAAATGAGTGATGCAGTTGGTTCTGTTAGCCCAACTGCTAATTGTTTTGTAAAAGCTGGTTATTTGCTACGAGGAAGGTGGAAGGTTCTTTGCTTACCAGGGATTGGGATAGAGCATAAATCGCATAGTTGTTGCAAACATTCAATTTGTAGTTTCTTGTTATTTGTTTTAGTGGAACATTAGCGCCTGGATAATGTTAAAGGTGTGTGCATGAATATGTGTATGAAGTTGAATTTGTTCTTGTTTGGAAACACAAAAAGTATGTTATTTATCTGAAACCAGAAGCACACACACACACACACAAACATACACAGAGAGAGAGAGAGAGAGAGAGATCATTGTCAATATTTCTTTTGGAGGGGGGACCTGGGTAAGTGGTTTAAATTTTGAGCAGTTCTGAGGTTCTTGCTTTGTTGGACCTTTTCTCAGGCTTAACAGTAGTTCGCTTATCTTGGAAATGTGGGGTTAGGCTTTTTGAAGTTTATGGAACAACCTGCCTGTTGGAGCTAGCTTCTGTATATGTATACAAGACGTGCTGGTCAAGGAGATGGGCCTGTTCCCGGGCCAGTACGCACAAGTGATAGACTCAGAAGAAGGCCAAAATTATATGGTAGAACATATGTTTATTATACTCCAACCATCCGCCGTTCTAGGAAAAGTAAGACTAAGACAAGAACTGCAGCTTCTCGGATTGCGAAGATGTTATGTCCAGGGAATCGACCAGTGCGGACAAATTCTAATGTAAGTGCCAAGTTTTCTGTTATGGCATTTGCACTGTTCAATTTTGAAAGTTTGATGAACATGAATTCTTTTTGCTTTCTAAATGAGTTTTGCAAATATTATAGGCCATAGATATGATATTTTGCTATCAGGGTATTCATATATCCTATCATACAGACTGCTGTAGCAGCAGCGTTGAATTCTTTTACCACTTTGAATTTGAGAAGTCATTTAAAGTCATTCAATATGTTGGTTCATTTAGTGCACTTGAAACATGATAGGCTTTGCTGCTAATTAAAATTGGAAAAGAGAATAAGCCTAAAAGGTAGTCTTAATTTTGTACACTGCACGAATACTGAAATATTAGGGCTTTGTGGCTCAGATGTAAGGAAAGGGTTTAGTGTTTGAAGATTCACTAGAGATTTCAAACATTGACGGGAAAGCTAGAGATATACCCGATGAACTGGAGCGTGATGAAGCATAAAGCATGACAAGGCTACCTAAAATCCTATGAATTTATTTCTTGAATTATGACTACATAGATATCTTGGTATATCTACATTTGTGCTATATACTCTTTTAACTTAATGCTATTTGGGTACCGATGATTCTGTTCCTTGTGATCCCAGGCCTTCTAACATATGTTACCTATGTTCTGTCACAGCCAATTGCAATTAACCTTCGACGTTCTACTAGAAAGAGAAGGATGTCTGTGAATCTTGAAGATTACACAGACAGTTCCGGTTCAGGAGATGAAGATTTGATGGTGAGGATTTTTATCCCCCAACACGTATATATTTGTATGATATTGTTCCTAATGTTTCTTTGTTTTCATACTTCCAAGATCAGAAACTGTAGAAGTATGTTGAAGTGATTTATTTTCTACCTTTATCTTTATCTAAACTCCAGCTGATTCTTTTCTCAGAGACCTACATATCGACACTTGAGGAATCGGGTTGAAAATAATGTTAGTCAAGATGAATTGTTATCTCCCAAACGTAAAAGGATTGTTGAAACTAAATCAACGCCCCGGCGAGAAGGGTTGCGACCTCGTCGTGAAAGGACTATTGCTAAAAAGAACATTAAACTGGAATCAGACGATGAGGATGAAACTTCTGAGGAGAAGGTTGGCCAAGATGAGGTTGAAAATGGGAATGAGGCCGATGACAATGGAGATGATGATCATAATGACGGTGATGCAGAGGATGATGTTGATGGTGAGGGTGAGGATGAGGATGAGGATGAGGATGAAGGAGAGGAAGATGGTGATGATGAAGAAGGTGAAGAAGAACAGGATGGGAGGAAGAGATATGATCTGAGAAATCGTGCAGATGTGCGTAGACTCTCTGTGGGAGATGGTAAGCAGAGACCACGCTCACCAAGAAGGGTATTGCATCAAGGAATAGGCACCAAGGTCAACAGGGATGTTAGGAAAAGTGGATCTCGGGTTCACAAGCGTCATCGTCTTACAAGAGCTGAAGATTCTGATGATTCTCTTCTGGTTGATGAGCTAGACCAAGGTCCTTCTATTCCTTGGGCTCGAGGTGGAAATAGATCTGGACCTCCTTGGCTTTTTGGGGGACTAGATATGCACGGGACTACGGCCTGGGGATTAAATGTGGCTGCATCTGGTTGGGTTCATCAAGGTGATGCTCTTGCAACCTTGACTTCAGGGATCCAAACTGCTGGGCCAAGCTCTAAGGGTGGTGCTGATATCCAACCTTTACAGGTTGATGAGAATGTGAGTTTTGATGATATAGGTGGCCTTTCAGAATATATTGATGCACTGAAGGAAATGGTGTTTTTTCCCCTTTTATATCCTGATTTTTTTGCCAGTTATCATATTACCCCACCAAGGGGAGTTCTATTATGTGGTCCTCCTGGCACAGGAAAAACATTGATTGCGAGAGCACTAGCATGTGCTGCTTCAAAAGCTGGGCAGAAGGTTAGTTTCTACATGCGCAAAGGTGCTGATGTGCTGAGCAAATGGGTTGGTGAGGCTGAAAGACAACTGAAACTTCTTTTTGAAGAGGCACAAAGGAATCAACCTTCCATCATCTTCTTTGATGAAATAGATGGACTTGCTCCTGTGAGGTCTAGCAAACAAGAGCAAATTCACAATTCGATTGTCTCTACTTTGCTTGCCTTGATGGATGGTCTGGATTCTCGTGGGCAAGTTGTTTTGATTGGAGCAACCAACAGAGTTGACGCCATTGATGGAGCCTTGCGACGCCCAGGCCGGTTTGATCGTGAATTTAACTTTCCATTGCCTGGTTATGAAGCACGGGGTGAAATCTTAGACATTCACACTCGCAAGTGGAAGCATCCTCCATCAAAGGAATTAAAATTGGAACTTGCAGCTAGTTGTGTTGGGTATTGTGGTGCTGATTTAAAGGCATTGTGCACTGAAGCTGCAATTCGTGCTTTCCGTGAAAAATATCCTCAAGTTTACACAAGTGATGATAAGTTTCTAATTGATGTTGATTCAGTAAAGGTTGAAAAGTCTCATTTTGTAGAGGCCATGTCAACAATCACCCCTGCTGCTCACAGGGGTGCTGTTGTGCACTCTAGGCCATTGTCTTCGGTTGTTGCTCCATGCCTGCAAAGGCATCTCCGGAGAGCCATGGATTGTATATCCAACATATTTCCTCCCCTTGCACTTTCTTCAGAGTTTACTAAGCTTTCTATGCTTGCATATGGATCAGCAATCCCACTTGTATACAGGCCTCGACTTTTTCTATGTGGTGGTGAAGGTTCTGGGCTGGTAACTATGTTCAAACTTGTTAGAAAGTTTGTTTATAGCAATAATGACTTGAATTACTGACTGATATTAGTTTTATAGGACCACCTTGGGCCTGCAATTTTGCACGAACTGGAGAAGTTTCCCATTCATTCTCTTGGACTTCCTTCTCTTCTCTCTGATCCCAGTGCAAAAACACCAGAAGAAGCATTGGTGCACATATTTGGTGAAGCAAGGAGAACGACACCTTCAATCCTTTATATACCTCACTTTGATCTATGGTGGGACAATGTAAGAATTCCTTGTTCACTTTCTTTTGTTGTAGGTCATGAGTTAAATGTTTGCTTGATCTATCAACTGGATCTGATGGTCCTGAGTTGCAGGCTCATGAACAACTTAGGGCTGTTCTGTTGACTTTGTTAGAAGAGCTACCATCTAACCTGCCGATATTGTTGCTTGGTAGTTCTTCAGTTCCACTTACTGAAATTGATGGAGAGCCTTCTTCTGTGTTTCCTCAGCGTTCAGTGTATGTGCCTTTACCCTTTTTGAGCAACTCTCATTTAGTATGCAAAACTTCATTTGCTGATCTTGTTATATCCAAATGGCAGTTTCACGAAGTTGTAGATGAGGTGGTTTATTTTCCCTATATATTTATTATCAGTTATTAAGACAATGAGTCCTAGTCCTATTTTCTTGTACATTATTCTGTTTAGTGGAAGTAGACTATGAGTTCTGTAGTTATATTAAGGACGACCAGTTTGTTTTGCAAGATCTTTTACGTATTGATTTCTAGATATTCTGTAGAGGGCATAAGGCAAGAGGCTAAAACTTTGGCCCATTTTTTTGGTAACTGGATCATACTGACAAACTGCTTCTTAATGCTTGTTAATTGCAATCTTTTGATGTACCATACTCATTTAAGAAGAAGATTAAAGTTGTAGAACTTTTGTTGTTCTCTTAATTTGCACCGGATGGTCAACTGAGTCTATCAATTTTCTGTGGATTGATGATGGAGTTTATTCTCCTTTTTAGATTATTTCTTTTGACGTGTGTATTAATGATAGGGGGAACAAGTTTGTGTTGTGTTCTGCTGAACTTGCGATCATTGCTTAATTGTAGCAATTTCTTATTCCTTGAATCTTTAGAATATAATTTTTTTCTGCTGCAGTTTTCAGGTGGGTGGACCATCAACTGAAGACAGATCTTTGTTTTTTGATCGTTTAATTGAAGCTGCCTTATCAATTGCATTGGAGGCTATGACCAGAAAGCCCCAGGAATCAGTATCCCAACCTGAACTTCCCAAGGCACCAAAAGTTGAAAGTGGCCCAAAGGCCTCTGAGTTAAAAGCTAAGGTAGAGGCCGAACAGCATGCACTTCGCAGAATGCGGATGTGCCTAAGAGATGTTTGCAATCGGTAATATATCTTTAGTCCCATTTTCACATTCGTTGGATCATAAAATTAGTTAGAATGGATATTGAAGCAATCTCTCTAAAAGAAGAAACACTGTGGAGGTCTATCAGTTTAAGCTTCATTTGGCTTCCTATGATTATTGAGCCTTAGCTTTATTGGGTTCTCTGTCCATGCTCCATTATGTTTTCTTTCTTTTATTGCAGGATATTGTATGATAAAAGATTTAGTGCCTTCCATTATCCTGTCTCAGATGAGGATGCCCCGAATTATCGCTCTATAATTCAGAACCCTATGGACATGGCAACACTGCTGCAGCGTGTTGACTCTGGTCAGTATATAACATGTTCAGCATTCTTGCAAGACATAGATCTCATCGTGACTAATGCAAAGGTGAGTTCCTTCCCATGTATCTGCAATTTTTCTATCATACCACTCTGGTCATTATATTATAATCTTGAGCACTTTGACTTTACAATTGTCCATGATTAACGTTTTGCTGTTAGAGCATAGAACATTAGTTTTAACTGTGACTACAGTCCCAAGTTACCAATCTGTTGTGCAAGATTGTGATATGAACGAAACAATTTTGTGTTGGTTGAACATCTTTCCAACGACTTCCCTTGTTCCAGCTTTTATATTGTTTTTTTAAAAATCCAGGTTTATAATGGAGATGATTACAATGGAGCTAGAATTGTTAGCAGAGCTTATGAGCTTAGAGATTCTGTAAGTTCATTTTTTGTATTGTTTTCAGGAACTCCTCCTCCCCCCAACCTCTAGAGGCTCTATATTGAAATTTTCGATCTTTGTATCAGGTGCATGGAATGTTGTCACAGATGGACCCTGCTCTTGTTGCATATTGTGACAAGATTGTTACTCAAGGTGGTCCAATGCAAGTGCCAGATGATTTAAGTGGATCTATTTTCCCAAACCCTGTTGTCCAGTTTGTAACCGGTACCAGAGCTAGTGCTCGATTGCGTAATGTCCAGCCTGAGGTGAATCTGGGTCAAAGCTATGAGGCGTTGAAAAGGCCAAGGAAAACTGTCGATGCTTCACATGCAGGTAGGCTTTGGTTCTGCGCAAATGCAATTTGATTCGTTTCTTTTTTATAAACTTTAACTTATTAGGAACCTTTTGAAGGTGTGTGTGGTATAGAAAATTGTTGCAGAGTGTTACGGTTAACTACTAATTTTGCAAACATTAGGAAACTTTTAACTACAACTTCACAATTGTGCCCAAGTCTGTTGACGAAGAGAGGTTCTTGGTGTAACTTGCAGTTTGTAATTTGGCTTTGTGCGGTTGTTGGCATGTTGTTTTCTACATTTTCTGTTTGCTAGGCCATCCTAAATTGATTTGTTTAATGACTTTGGTTGATTCTGCATAATTTTGCCTGATGTTCGGCCAATGCTTTCGTTAATGCTCTTGACATTCGCAAGATTAAGAACGTGTTATTCTTGCTTGACTTCAACTGCAGAAGACAAGTCACAGCCTCAAGATTCGGTTCAGGTAAAGCCAACAGAAGAACTTGGGTTAGATGACGAGAATGCCGAAAGGCCTGAATCCCCGTCTGCTGAGGGAAACTCTGTCGAAACTCCTGAAGAAACATCTGGTGATGCTACAATTGTGGATGCAGAAATTTCGAACAAGGTGGATTACATCAAAGGACTTTTGGTAGAGAAAAGTGAAAATCTCGGCATCCCACAGCTTGAAAGGCTCTACACCCGCATAATGAAGGGTGTTTTTGTAACCAAGGAAAAAGGACTGGAAGATGATCCCAAGCATTCAATTTTGAAGTTTTTAGTGAAATTTGCCGAGGACGAGGCGAATTTCTGAACTGGATAACCCCTTTTTTCTTGAAATGAATAGGAAGAAAATAGCAAAAAAGTTTCACCAAAAAGAAAAATTCTTGCAGTTAGTTGATGTAAAGTCGGGATTTTGTTGTCAATGCAAAATTATTGAGTGGAAGCAATCTTTCTCTGCCCTTGTCTTTGGTTTAAGAAATGGTGATGATAGTGAAGAAGTCCATAAGAAACAATTCGGGGGTATCAAGAATTCTTCATTTACATAGAAAAGTAAAAGAATTCAATTTGGCATATGATTTCATTTTCTGTTCCAGGTGGAGAAGCCACTCCACTGTCTTTAATTTAGAAGCCCTTGGAAATTGGAATATGCACGCTCCTGCTCTTTTGTTCATGTTCACAAGTTCCATGCGCCTAAGCTGCTTCACCAATTTCAGCTTCTATGTTACCTTTCTCTCACTGTACATATAAAACTCTTTCACAATTCTCAGCCCTAAAGTTCCCTACTTTCTCTCGCTACTTGTCTTTCTCACCACCCACTCATACCGATCTTCTCTTCTTCACTTCCAAAGCCCAATCACTCCTCCAGGTTAAGCAGTCCCACGCTCTTGCTCTTATTAATGGCTTCCTCCCACAAGCCATCTCTCTTTGCGCTTCTCTCATTCTCCGTTACGCAGCTTATCGTGAACCAACAACCTGTCATCGTTTGTTTGCTGAAACTGTTCAGTACTCTAAATCCGCCTTCTTGTGGAACACCCTCATTCGGGCGTTTTCGATTGCTAGAGTTTGTGGGGTATTCGAAATTTATAATGGATTGGTCCGCAATGATGTTGTTAGACCCGATGATCACACCTTCCCTTCTGTTCTCAAGGCATGCGCCGACAGTGTCAATATTCGAAAGGGTATGGAGGTTCATGCGGTTGTGGTGAAACTCGGTTTTGACTTGGATGTTTTCGTGGGTAATACTCTGATGCTGTTTTACGGCAACTGTGGTAATTTGAGGGATGCAGGTAATGTGTTCGATGGAATGACTGAAAGAGATGTTGTGTCGTGGAATACAGTTATCGGGATGCTTTCTGTTAATGGGTGTTATAAAAATGCGCTCGAATTTTTCTGTGAAATGAAATTGAGATCTGAATTCAAGCCGAATATTGCCACTGTTGTAAGCGCGTTGCCTGTATGTGCTGGACTTCAAGATGAGGAGGTGGGGAGGCAAATTCATGGCTATGTAGTGACTGTTGGGTTGGATTCTCAGGTCACCGTTGGCAATGCTTTAGTTGATATGTACGGGAAATGTAAAAATATGAAGGCTTTGAGGCGAGTTTTTGATGAAATGACGGAGAGGAATGAGGTCTCTTGGAATGCTGTTATTAGTAGCCTGGCTTATCATGGATATAATGAAGATGTGATGTGTATGTTTAGATTGATGATCAGTGAAACAGTTCAACCAAATTCGGTGACCATCTCTACTGTGTTACCTATATTGGCTGACTTAGAACTTCTCAACTTGGGAAAGGAGATTCATGGCCGTACTTTAAGATTTGGGATTGAGTCGGATTTATTCATTGGGAATTCATTGATTGATATGTATGCAAAATTAGGCGATTCTGTTAAAGCATCCATTGTGTTTTACCAGATGCATGAGAAGAATGTTGTTTCCTGGAATGCGATGGTTGCTAATTTTGCTCAAAATAAAGCTGAATTACGAGCTATTGAGTTAGTGAGACAAATGCAATTTCTAGGTAATATTCCAAATGCTGTTACTTTTACAAATGTTCTTCCAGCTTGTGCAAGATTAGGATGTCTTCGACCTGGAAAAGAAATCCATGCAAGGACAGTTCGCATGGGATGCTATACCGAACTGTTTGTCTCCAATGCTTTGACAGATATGTATGCCAAATGTGGCTGCCTAAGTATTGCTGAAAACATCTTTAAGATATCCCTTAAAGATGAGATATCTTACAACATTCTTATTTTAGGCTATTCTCAGACAAGTGATTGCTCAAAGTCTGTTAGCCTATTCTTGGATATGAGTCTTATGGGCCTCGAACCTGATATAATTTCCTACATGGGCGTTATTTCAGCTTGTGCAAATCTAACAGCATTGAAGCAAGGGAAGGAAATCCATGGACTGTTATTAAGAAACAATTTGTACACTCATCTCTTTATTGCCAATTCATTTCTGGACTTGTATACCAAGTGTGGAAGGATGGATCTTGCTATTAAGGTCTTTGACCGAATTCCATACAAGGATGCCGCCTCTTGGAATACTATGATTTTAGGTTATGGAATGTTGGGTGAGTTGAAGGTTGCCATCAATCTCTTTGAAGCGATGAAGGAAGACAGTGTGAGATATGATTCAGTCTCATACCTTGCAGTATTGTCAGCTTGTAGTCATGGGGGGCTTGTTGAGAAGGGGAAGAAATATTTTCACTTGATGCAGGCACAGAATGTAAAGCCTACTCATATGCACTATGCTTGTATGGTTGATCTTCTTGGTCGGGCTGGAGTTATAGAAGAAGCAGTAAGTCTTGTCAAGAGCTTGCCTCTAAAACCGGATGCTAATGTATGGGGTGCTCTGCTTGGGGCGTGCAGAATCCATGGGAATATTGAGTTGGCAATTTGGGCAGCTGAACATCTATTTGAGTTGAAGCCTCAACATTGTGGTTACTATGCCGTTCTTTCAAACATGTATGCGGAAGCAGGGGAATGGGATGAGTCGAATCGTGTTAGAGAACTAATGAAGTTGAGGGGTGCAAAGAAAAATCCGGGCTGCAGTTGGGTTCAGATTGATGATCAAGTTCATGCTTTTGTAGCTGGTGAAAGAACAGCCAATTTTGACGCTGGTCCTCTGTTTTATGAGTTCTGATAACATTTTCCCTACCAAATGTGGGAAACCACTAACTTGAATTTGATGTTCTAAAATGCTGAGAAAAGAAAAACCGTAGTCATTATATTTGTAGTAAAGCTGTCAGCTTTTGAATCGCAAGACAAAAGTATGCTGCTAGTAACAGTGATGACTCCAGTATCATATGGAAGTTATCATAATATATTGTCACTACTTAATGGGATAGGACTTGCATGATATGGAAGAGATTACATTACGTATGTGTTAGATTTGAAACCTTTTTCTAGGGTTTGGAATCACAATAAATTAATCCACTGATGCTGTTCCTATCCAACTTGACGATCAGAAAGATTTGCAGTCTTAGTGGGAGAAAAATTTCAAATCATTGTAATGGAAGAACACTGAACACTGTAATTTGGTCAAATTTTCTGCCAATTTGATATAAAGCTTTGTTTTTTTTTTTTGGTTTTTTCCTTCATTTCTTCAGTATTGTAATAGTAAAAGCAAAAGATTTGATCTTTGGAATCCATAAGTTGGTGGCAGACATCCTGTTTAAAAGGGAGTCGTCGTAAGATACGAAAATGACAAACCTTTGATAAATACAAAAGAGAAAACAAATATTTGGAAACCGATACGTAGCGTATGTGGGTTGGGCCGACAAAACATTACCATTTCAAACTGTAAACATTAAGGTTGTCGGCCAAGAACACCTTGCGTTGTTGCTTATGCTCCTTGATTTCTCAACTAGCCTTCAAAGTCCACAACTAAAGGTTTTGAATTCCAGATCACCCTCTACTGTTTAAGACATTCACCTGACAATTGCATTAAATTAATCATTCTAAATTATTAATTTATTAAGAATTACTTTTTTATTCTTTTTTAAAATTTATTTATTAAAATAAAGTAAACGCTAGCGAAATGATGCAAAAGAGGACTAATCCTGCCAAGACCAAAGACTAGGAAACTGTGGTTCCGGGAACACCAAGTCGTGTCCTTGCTGTTCCAAGAGATAGCTGCTTGTAGTATTGTTGCCAGAGAACAGCTCTGGTATTTGCAGAGAAGGACCACCATAAGAATCTTGTGGTTGCTGCTGCTGCTGCTGCTCCTCCATGTTCCAGTACTCGGAATATTCAGATTCACCTGTTGACACTGTACAACTTGCTACGGTTAAAGGTGCGCAGCCCACCTCATTATAAAACATTGTCGAACTTTTGGTTTCAATAGATGGACTCTGTGCAAACGAAGAGGTTTGCATCTCCTCCTGCCTTGAAAATTGACTACTTCCCTTATACTTAATCTTACAGAGCCTCCATTCCTGAGACACAGATAATATTCAGCTAATATATTAAATACTCATGCCAACTTTAATGCAGAAGCTTGCAGAGCCATATGAATTACACTCTAGGGTGCAAAAGTTGACAAACCGTTGTCCTGGACTCAAGGCTATACTCATGCATGATCCAGTTGGTCTTAGTTGCATGGTTGCGGTTTCTGTTCCTGTCCTTAAACCTGTAGAATGTTAATGGCCTCTTCTTTCCAAAGAGACGTTCATTTAATTGAACTTTCTTAACATGGCTTGTGGCTTTCCACCACCCTCGACCAAACACTTCTCGAGAGTCGTTATCCTTCTTGCAGTAGTAGTAGCTCTCATTGTTGCTTGAAGCCACGCCACGGTTCCCTATATATGGATTGTACACACCAAACACGCCATTAAAATTGTGACACAGACTCAATATCTACATGAGGCTAAGTGGCACGTAAAACAAGCACAAGCCAACATATGTATGCACTCTCATGCTAAATCAGGAAAGACAGCTTCTATAAAGAAAACTATAAGCACCGTACCATCAAGGTCTTGCGGCTCATGATCATAAACATTGGCTTCAACAATGAAATGCAGTGCCATTTCTTGCCCTGCAACTTTTCGTTCGAGGAGTTGAATGAGCTCTTCATCAGTAGGATTGAATTTGAACCCATGAGGCAACATGGTCAATCAAACTCAAATTATCTCATGTAACCAAAAATAAATCTTACTTCAACCTGCAAACATGTCCCGTATATATAGAGAGATGAGAACTAACAGATATGGAAATTAAATGTACCAGTTCATCACACAAGACATACACGTGAATTTAATTTGACGCCACTTGCAGAAACAATGGATCCAGTGTTGAAATTAATATCCTACACTTCCACAAAAGTCAATTCTTTATAGTGAACTTGATCCGACAGCATTTTGTGCTTATCTTATGAAGCCTAGCATTAGTTTGACCATTACTTTTGTTTCTCTTTCTCCCACTAAAATTTGATTCTATGTAACAAAATAACCCAAACTTGACTTATAAAGTTGTATTAAACAGTGTTTCAGGTACATCTAACATTATTGACCGCTATGCCAGGATAGCGTATCAGTAGTAGCCTTTATTATCCACCTAACCAGGAAGTGCATGATTAAAAAATTAAACCTATTTTAACTTGTTTAGTTTTTCAATTCGGTTTTAAACTTTCTAATTCGATTTACATCACACACTCTTGTTATTAATAATCGATCAATTTATTAATTAATTGATCAATTTTTATTAAACTAAAATAAATTAATTAATTTTCATTTAACAATAACTTTTTTCAAATAAAATTTAAATTCTTTGATAGGGAAGAACAATTTCTTTTAATCATATTTTAAATTTTTTAATTTTATTTATTCTTTAGCTGATTTTATGATGATCTAATATTTATTAAACCTTAAACTTCTTGTCTTACTAATTTAATTTTTAGTCTAGTTTTTAAAACATTGGATTCACTTTCATCCCTAATAGAATTAAAATGATAATTAACTCTTTTTATCATTCAAAAGTTTTTCAATAAAATTAATCTTTCTAATTAATAAACACAATCCTACGATTTTGAAAAAATGTAGCCAAAAGTGATACTTTTACTTACGATATTCAAAATCTTAGCAAAAAGTTTGACCTTTAGCTACAATATTTAAAATCGTCGCTAAAGGAATCGTAGCCAATAGACTACTTTGTTATAGGGTTTAGCTGCGATTTTAAAAATCATTGCCAAAAAGTGAATTGTTACCTAACAGTGAAATGGTCACCAAAAGTTAATCTTTTAGCTACAATTTCTAAGTTGTAGCAAACAAAAGAGAAAAAGAAGCCAAGAGCCTACACTACAACAAAATTGATCATTGGCTACGAAAAAAAATGTAACTAAAGGTAGAAAATTGTCACGTTTTGTGCTAATAGTCGCTAATAATTTTTGGTCACTCTTTATTTTCTAAGAAAAAAACTATTAATGACATTTTGGGGAATCGCCACCAATTGGTTTGGCTACACTTATTATTCGCAGCTAAAAACTTTTGGGTACGATAAATGTGGCCAAATATTTTTAACTATGATTTCTAAAAGGTAGTCAAATTTTATATCTACATTTTAACAAAAAGTTATACCATTTTGGAATAAATTATTTGTTTCATTTCAAAACCATATTCTTGTTATAATGTATCGATATATTTTTATTATTCATTTACTAAACAAAAAAATTGTACAAATATAATTGATAATTTGAAGCATTGTATATAAAAAATAAAATATCAGTAAATTTCTTTGTATGTAATTTAATTACAACTTCAACAATTCTTATATACAAAAATAATAAATACAGTGACTCATTTACAAATTATAAATGTTGAGAATAAAATATGTTGATGAACCGGTAATAATCCAAAAGGCTTAGTTAAAATATAGTTAAAATATTGTGATTATTGAAACAATATTGCATAATAAACATCACAAAACTTTACCATTCATGACATAATCACTTAATCGTTGCATCTTCTTCAATTATGTAATTCGAGAAAAAGTATTAAATTTAAATTATAATATAAACATGAATTAACAAAAAAATTATACAAGATGTAAAATACCATTTACTTTCATCTTCACTGCTATTATAATCCGGGCTAAGTATTTTTCATGCTTGGCTAACTTTTTTCAAGTATGTTGTAATTTAGCCTTAAGCATCTTGTTTTTCTTTTGAAATTATTGAACGTATGTGGATCTTAATGAGACTGAAACATTTGGTTTAGGACCAAAGCCAAGACCTTTGATACCAGAACGTGTACCAAGTGCAGTATTGCAAATTTCTTCTACATTGACCTCATTCTTCTCAGGCATTGATTTACGTAACAACTCTTGTATCTTAATCTAAAATTAAAAAAACAAAACCAATATTCAATGCGAATATTATTAGTTAGTACTACATAAATAAATAAATTTAAATGTTAAACAAATCTTTATATTTACATAGTTATTTTCTGCTTTTTCTGACATCCACTCTTGACCTTCCTTATGGTGAGTAATTTTGTATATTGTGATCCTATCACACTCTTATCCATGTAGTTCCTTCTCACTCTATTTTACAAAAGAAAAATATAGAACACAATAAATAATATAATGTTTATTGATAATTGTAACTTATAAACAAGGATCTTATATATTCATTTCGGGCAACTACAAATGATTTGTACCCTTGATTGTGAGTTTTTTTTTTCATTTTTTATTTACTGACCTTTGCCTTCTCACATTTTTCCTAAATAAAGAAAAAAGATTAGGTAGTCATTAAATCATCTAACGAGATTAATTGAAGCAAATGTGAAAGAAAAGAAAACAAACCTAAAGTTTGAGAGAGGCCCAATAATGACACAAATTATTCCAATTTTCTTGAGATAGTCGTTCTGGAACATGTCTTCGTGCCTCCGCATCAGAAGGAAAAGATTTATAAAATTGATGCAACCTATAATGGTGATCCTTGATCCTTTGTTTCAATATTGAAGTCATACAGTATCGACAATATTTAATTTCATTTGTAAACAATAAGTAAAAGTGTAATTAATCTTAAAATAAGTGAAATAATATTGCATATTGTTAAATAAATTGAAAAATTACCACAACTTTATCCAAAGCATTTAGTTGTCTTCCTTCAAGTCCTTAGCATGGTTCAGGCAAGGTAATTTTGTTCTCGCAATAATCCTCAACTCACTTGACAATTTTACATATTGGATCTTGTCTACAAAATGATCTTGCAAAGCATCAATCTGAAATGACAACTTACTATTTATTGCAACATTCATTCATTACAATTCACAACCTCTAATTAAACCTTTACTTCCTTTTTAATATTAATATTGGAACCTGACAGCAAACCAATAATGAAAAAATATGCATTAAATAGATAAATATATATTTGAGCATAAGTCTATTTGTAGGTGTTGAAGATTAACAAATCTGCAGATCTCTTTGTACTAGTTGATTCATTATTGTTTGAGGAAGAATGAGGTTGTTCTTGACTAATTTCATTGATGACTGAGGTCGAATGTTATTGTTGGCTGGGAATTGAATTGATGTTACCAACTAATTGATTTGGTTGAATTTGCTAATCCCTCTGTTCTACAATTTCGATACCTGCCACCTTCTTCTTTTTGTTTTTACAGGGTTCCATTGTATTAAATATCTATAAAAGCAAACATAAATTTTAGTAACATTACAATACATCCAACCGTCATTACAAACATACATTCAATCATTAACATTAATCACATTAACATAACTCAATCATTAAGAATCTGCATTAACATAAGTCAACCATCAAGAATACACATTAACATCACTCAATCATTAACTATTTGCATTAAGATAACTCAATCATCAACAATCTACATTAACATAATTCAACCATCAACAAGACGCATTACAACTCAAACTACAACATTTCATATAAACATAAATCAAACATCAACAATTTGCATAAACATAT
>JAOQMP010000005.1:8506020-8518257 GCA_027563575.1 Erythroxylum pedicellare | reverse complement strand
CTTATCACATTATCATTCATGTGAAACCAAACTCAATTCCTCAATCTAGATTTATTTTACACTCAACTTTCGAGTCCACATTGCTCAATTATTCTCATTAAGAAATTGAGGTAATTAGGTAATACTTCATTCTAGAAATTGGTCTCTCTTTGTCTTAGGTTTCCAATGATACCAAGTTCGTCTAATTTGGTTTAGTATACTAAAAGTTGTACTCAAAAGATTTCAAGATGTTCTTAAGCTTCATCAAAATTCCTATCTCAAATTCCAATCAAATTATGAAATTCTTAACGACAGAATTAGATTCTAATCTCTTCATACAATTTGTAGCCTTATGTCTCGAGTTTACTTAAAATTAAAAATCACTCCATTCGGATAACTATAGAGAAAGTTATGCTAAAATACCAAAGTATATGCAAGCTGTTAGGAAACTTCGCCGCGACGAACTTTCCAGATAGCAGAATTCTAAGACATTTCTCAAAAGTTCGTCGTGACGAACTTATAAAAGTTTGCCGTGGTGAACTCAAGAGTTGGTCGTGGCGAACTTCACTGGTCATGTTCTTCCTCTCTCTACTGTAACTTTTCCAGAACTCAATCTCACTTTAATATAACTCCAATACTTGCAAACAATTCGTCTAACTCATTTTCTTAACTCATCAGTACACACATACAATTTATAAATCCAAACTTCACACTTAGCATCAGCATCCGATTAACACACATGCAACTTTAAATTTCTAGCATTTTTCCTACATTCATAGTTTCAAATCCTCATTTGAGTCATTTAGGACATGTATTCTCCGAACTCTACTGCTATATCTTCACATGCATTTATTCATTTACACAGTAGAACATCATTGAATTCACTTACTTGAATCAACAATAGCTCCAATAGTGATTGCAGTGGATGAAGGGTAATTAAGCACAAAATTTTACTTTGAAGAAGCCAGATACACAACCGAAACCAACTTGGTATTTTTCGGTGAAAAACAAAGCCAACGAAGAACAACTCCAGCTGCAAAACTTCCCTTCTTCAAACACGTGTATACTTTGCATGTAATTCACGTGTCATCCAATTAAAACTACCATATGTCACCACAATATAAGCCACTTGTCAATATTAAATCAATCTATATGTCACACTAGGATTGGTCCAAATTTTAATATTTTTCCAAAAAAATCAAAGTAATACTAATACTTTCCAAATAAACTTTCATCACTAATAAACCACAATTCTCACCTTAATCAAAATTCTAAACCAATTAGACCCGGAATGTCATAAATGCATGCATAAAATTTGTATGAGTCCAAAATGCTCATACACAAATAAGAAAATATTCAAATATGCAAAGCATAAAATGTACTGAATTTTCTTAATATTCTAACTCCTAATATGAGGTATTACAAACATGGTGTTTTAGGACTTGAAAAAGTCAGCTTGCCAAAAATATGAAATCAGTTGGAATAGTGACTTAATTCACTATGTCGGGTAGTTCTCAGCAAAATGGTGTGTTATCAAAAGACATAACTGCACCCTAAAGGACTGCCCTACTGAGGTAGTATAATCTATTGCATGCTTATTGTGTTCATTGCTATTTAGTAAGATATCTTGACCACTTTAAAGCTATAGATTTTACTGTAGAGAAGGAGGGACTAGAATAGTGGAATCACAAATAACTAAGTTTCTGGAATACGATATCGATGATGATAGTGGGCCCTTTGACCATTCGAATGATAGCAGGGTGGATACTATAGTTATTATGTACCTGTTACTTATACATTATATTTGGTAGATCTAAGTCTCTATATCGTACCTTTACAGGAACAAGATCTCATACCTATACACATAGTTCCTAGGGGTACAAGATCTAATGCAGTTAAGTAAATCCACTAGAATGAGATGACCTGCTATCCCATTTGATTTCATAGTATATCAGGTGAACAGGACTATGCTATTAGATATGTTATAGATCTAGTTACTTTTATAGAAGTTATTCTTGGACACAATGCAAATCTGTGGTGGGATGCAATAACTGATGAGATGCAAGCCATAAAGCATAGTAAGGTCTGGGAGCTGTCTGATTTGCATCAGAACTGTAAACTCGTCAGTTGTAAATGAAGATTAGACCTAAAATTCAGCAGTTTATAGACTTGCTTAATTGCCTGATGGTTCACTTAGGGAGAAAGGTTGACTTTAATGTTACTTTTTTCCCCATATCCTCGTAGGATAACATTTTAAGTAATTAAGGTAATTGTAGCTCATGATGATATAGAGTTAAATCAGATGACTGTCAAAACTGCTTTCTTGAGTAAAGACCTTTATGAAGAGATCCATATGGTACAACCTAAAGGATTTCAGGATTCAGATATACTGACATGGTTTGCACGTTAAGCAAATCAATATATAGTTTATATTAAACCTCATAAAAGTGATACCTTACATTTGATAAGGTTTGGCCTCTTTCAACTTCATGGAAAATAAAGTTAAAAAGATGCTTGTACTATGAGGACAAGGGGAGCAAAATTATCTTCCTATTACTGCATGTGGATGATATATTGCTCACGTCAAATTACTTGACCATGTTATATGAGGTTAAGAAACTTTTGGTCAAGAACTTTGACATGAAGGACCTTTGTGTAGCATATTCTGTCCTAGGTATTCAGATTCACTGGAACAAATCTCAACACTCATCAGACCTCTCACAGAGTGCATACATTGAGTATATATTACAAAGGTTTAATACGATTAACAGTAAATATGTTGTAGCACCTATCTCTCGTAGTGAGAGACAATCTTTGACACAGTATCCAAAGAATAAAGCAAAAAGAGAGATTATGGATAATATTTCATATTCAAGTATGGTTGGTAGCCTGATGTATGCTCAACTATGTACTAGACAGGGCATTGCATTCACCATTTGACTATTTGGTCAATATCTGGTTAACCCAGGTGTAGGCCATTAAAATGCAATCAAGAGAATGTTAGAGAATGTTAAGATACTAAAGGGAATTAAGGATTATATGTTGAAATATAGAAAAGTCAACAGACTAAACCACATAGGGAATTCAAATACAGATTTTAGCCATACGTCTGGATGATCGAAAGTCCACTTAAGGTTACAGTTTTAAGTTTACAGATGGTACAATGTCGTGGAAGAGTGTCAAGTAGACACACGTAACTTCCTCGATCATGCATACAGAATGCATGCTATGAGGCTGCTTCACAGACGATTTAGCTCATAAACTTGATTTCTGAGTTGTCTGTGGTTAATTCAGTGGCTAGACCTTTTTGGTTGTATTGTGGTAATCTTCTTGCTGTGTTGTTTAATAACAACTAAGAATATCATAAGGTTTTAACATTTCGAGGTCAATTATTTGACTATAAAGGAGTTGATACGAAAAGGTGACATTAAGATTTGAAGCATTTAAAGACTGAGAAAAAGTTTGTCGATCATTTAGTATGGGTGTTTTGACGTCCTTAGACATTGTTAGTTAGGGGATTGTTATGTTTGCTTCATGTATATTTATACATTTTGATGTATTATGGCAGTATGGTAGTTCATCAATAGAGATGATCATTATTTATCCTCAGTAATACGTGTTATCGTATATTGTCACAATACATATAAAAGTCTTAAGATTTGTATCGATCTTAAGCATTTAAAGGTCATTGGGCATATATACAAATTGACCTTGAGTCTATGTCATTTAGACGCATACAGTTCTATACGAATATCCTTAAAGTTTGACATGACATAGGGGATATAAGTTTTAATCCTATAAATGTTCTCTAATGTAGTTTGGCATCCAGTTGTAGAACATAAATGTTTTTTCTAATGCAGTTTAGCATTTGGTGAGAGAAAATAAGTTTTCTCTAATGCTGTTTAGCATTCAGTGAGAGAAAACAAGATTTCTCTAATGCAGTTTAGTATAAAGTTGGAAAAATCGAGACCTACAAACGAAGATGATATAATTTAGATCATAAAGGTATTATTCTAGTTTGCCACACTTCATTTTCCCATTTATGTTAATGAGGTATTAAGTATACGTGATTGTATTGGATCTATATAGCACATGACACATGCATTTAATACTTTTCGGTATCGAAAGCCTTGCAAGACGGAATGATAGACTTTTGTTATCTTTAGATCAAATGTTTTGTTTTAAAACGTAGTTGACTTCTTCAGTAGCATGGCTTAACCGAATTTTTAAACTATTTTAAAACCAGATCCAAAAATGCAATTAATACTTGTCCAATGGGGAGAATGTTAGACAATTTTGTCCTTTCTTATAAAGTTGGACAACTATTAATTGCATTTTTTAGTTTTTTAATAACTTATCAGTTAAGTTATGTAATTTGATCCAGATAAAGATAATAAAGTGACCCAATAAATGATCTAAATCAATGGGTCGAAGTTCATGTGAAAAATGGATCCCAATCAATGTGGACCAAACTTATATCGGTCTTGCGATAGGGAAGTCCGATATGGATGCTATATATGAAGGTTAAGGTCTTTTGCAGTTGCTCATATATTAATGGTCAGCATAAGGATTCTTTGACTTGTTAAAAGAGCTTACGTTTTAAGAAAACTGTAGAAAAACCTTACCCGCATACTGGAGAGAATTCTCTTGAAGACGATAAGTGGATTCACGCTCATTTCAACTTTGGAAAACTCGCTTGAAGTTATGGGTATCAAAATCAGGTATTTTTTGCATTTCTTTGTTTCTTATTCTTTGACGTTCGATCCGGAATACGTAACTAAGGTACCGTTACGTATGACAAATAATGGAAAAAGAAACCGGTAAATTGCAGAGAAATCACGTTTGATACGTGGTATACTGGTTACGAATGTTCAATGGAATTCTAAGTGGAAAGTGGAAATTAATCTCCTGCACTTTCGAAAACAACATGCGTAATCAATCCTATAGAGGACATACCTCCCTTTTTTTTTTTTTCTTAAACACCAAAACATGCTTTCTTCGTCTAGTGAATTTTGATTCCTTGTAAAAATATAATAAAAGAATCTTGTGGATAATGGATATATGTATATATATAGGTAAATACTGTGCAAGTTAAGCTTTAACTTTAAGTGCATCTAAGCATCACTGACTACTAGTTGAGAATAGGGTATCAGTTATACTTAATATTTTAAAAACCGAATATGTTAAGTCTATTTAATAATGACAATTTTGAACTGGATAATTTTTGATTTAATTTTTAATTTTTTAGTTTTATTTAATTTAATAATTCTTGTTATTAAAAACTGACCATTTTATTAATTTATTGGTTAATTTTTGTTAACTAATTAATTTTATAAATAAAAATAAATCAATTATTTTTTATTTAACAATTTTTTAATTAAAATTTAAAATTTTCAATAAGAAAGAATAATCTTTTTTAATCATTTTTTAAATTCTTCAATTTTATTCAATTTTTAATTAATTTTATCACGATTTAATATCAATTAAAATTTTTAAATTTTAAATATTTTATTTTATCAGTTTAACTTTAAGTCTAATTTTAAAAAACATCGACCATAATTGACCTTATAATAGCCACCAGCTTGGGACTTGTTTTCAACATTGAAGGATTTTAAGTGGACTTTGCATTTTTTTCATCTTTCTTTAAAACCTTTTGCCCCATTAAGAACTCAAAAAATGTTTATAAGCTAATTACAAGATAAATGATAATATCTAATTTACTATTAATTAAATTTTTAATATAACTTTTGCAAGTTGAGTTAAGACTTCTGAAACATAGTGTGTCATGTCACAAAAAATTCCCTTCAGCCTAACCTCAGATCTGGATGCATTTTCCTTCCTAGTTAAGTATACTTTATCTAGTAGAAGCAAATCTAAGTCAAACATTCACACTTGGACAGGTTGCTTAACAGGATAATGGCAAATAAAAAGTGCATTTTCGAGAATAAAACTCTACAATGCACATTACATACTGCTTCTTGAATTAAGTTGTGCTGTGCATATGCTTGGGAGATTCATTAGATTGATAAAAATTGCTTTGCCACTCGCTTACTTCTCATATTTTCCTAGAATAAATCATAAAACACTTGTACTACACATGATGTATAGCCAACCATTCCGAGGTACTTACTAGAATTCAAGCACCATTTCCATTTGTAGATATATATATATATATATCATCATCGTCAATACCCAATTTAAGTGTCACTAATGTGTGATATTTAAAAAGGTTTGATAACATACAACCTTATTTTTAATAAAAAAATTGTTATAATAGACTTGCATCATCTTTATCTAGTAATGCCATGTAGTGTGAGAAATTGATCGACTTGGATGGGTCTGTTTCTTCTCGTATTCACATTAATTTGAGCACCATCTGACAATAATTTCATTTCATCTCAAAGCAATCCTTTCTTTGTGTACCAAGATCTTTGAAAAATCTTACAGTATCCAAACTCCACAAGAAGCAGTCAATTGAACCAATACGTCAGGATAATTTCTTTTCCATGGAGAGGAACAAATTATGATAGCCCTGACACCTTCCCTCGGTGAAGATTACCTCCTTCTGATTTGCTATCACTTTTGGAAACAACTTGTCATTTGAATCCTCATTACATACAGCATTACGTGAAAGGGATACCTTTCCAACCTGTGACTCACTTTAGTTAATCCTTTATATTATAATATTTAGAACACTTGAAATATAAGATGGAGAATGTGGCCTCTTTTAACTTATTAGGAAGAAAGAAATGATTCAAAATGTACTTTAAGTTGCTTACCATCTGAACGTAAGAAAAATGATAAGATATCAAGTTCACATATGACCCTTTTTTCCAACTAGGTACATGCATATTTAATTCTACGTGTCTGCATCAGGCCCAACTTTTTATAACCAATGTTTAACTAATAATTAAGAGTTAAATAAAGCTTAATTATTAAAATTTTTTAAAATCAGTAATTAATATTTAATTCATTGATTAAGTTTCACTGATTGCAAATTAAAATTTTCTCTCTTCAAAAAGCATGTCACTACTCCATGATTTTTAATCACAAATAAAGTTAGAAACCATTAAAATTATAATGTACTATATTACTCTTATAAAAATGTTTTAACCAGATGACTAAATATACGTTGATTTTGGTGTAATGATCTCCACAGTTAGACTGGGAAATCAAAAATGGCGGGCAGCATTAATAATTTCATGATATTACTGATTACTTTGTATACGTTTCCTGTAACGTTTGTTTTTGAGCTTGCAGATACTTCTTAGCTCTTACTTCCAGGTCTCTTTCCTTGAATCTTCGCTGGGGTCATGGAGTGTCTTGCTATATGATCTCTTTGTCCCCAAAAGACATCTACAGAGATCTTATTAACAGCGAATTCAACATTGTTGAAATAGCTTATGTTACAGTTGCGTTGCACGTTGAGTGGGGATGAATTGAAATAGCTTATGCTACAGTTGTGTTGCACGTTGAGTGGGGACGAACTTAACCTTACATGATTAGGTACATGTAATCATTGCACTATTGGAAAATAACAAAGAAAAAGGGAGAGAGTGGATAAATTCTTTGCTTAGAAAAAGTGTTGTAAACAAAAGAAATAAAGATATATCACTATAGACACATATTAAATATGAACTAAGGTTAACTTTTTTTCTCTTTCTTATAGTATGAATCCTAATTAAATGGGTTGAATCAATTATATTATAAATGATCTTGGGAGAATTTTAGACTTGAAATATTGTTTAGAATATTATAGTTTTAATTTACATATGAGATAGAGTAAGATTATGATACCTTGATTTGCATTAAAATTAATCTTAGGATTCATGGTAGCTGTCACAAAGGTTTTTCCTAGACTCGAACTTTTACCGCAAATCGCATTCACCTTCGTACGACAATCCCACTTAGGTCCGCTTAAGCAAGATTTAGTTTTTTCACATGAATGCCACCGAATAAATCCATTAGCCCTCGAACACCTTACATGTACACAAGTGTTTAAATTGTTTCTCTCACACACAGAATAACACAAGTGTAAAACAGAGTAAAGAAAGCAACAAGAGATATATAATAGCCGAAGCTACTCTTTCATTAACTCTCAACAAAATATTAACAAAAGATACAAGTATCTCTTCCACGAAGCACTCTCAAGGAACTCCCTACTTGAAGCCCTTACAATTTGAACTCCCCCAAAAGCTCTCAACTCTCAAAGCTCTCTCCTCTTAGTGATTTCTCTCAATGAATGACTCACTGAATGAATTCCTAGCTCTTAACTCTAATGAGCTATTTATAGGCTCCTTTTACTTCGAAAGCAAGTTCAAGATCTTTAAAGATCTCCACAATCCTAGTTGATCCTATCAACTGAAGATTACACTACATCACACCGACCAATGGGAAGACATCACCTTTCCCTTAGGACTCTTCTAATTGATTACATTACATCAGAATCTATTCAAATAAAGATTACATGTCATCTTGGAAGATTGCATCCATATCCTTGAAGATTTCCCCTATCTTCAGGTGATTCTCCCACATGGTCTTTATCTCTTAGATTTGATGAATCTCCAATGTGATCTTCAAGTTGATCTCGCCACGTCATCATGTGCCACATCACCCACAGTTACCACGTCACTGCTGATATGTTTTCTAAGTCACCAAGGCCTATCCGCATATAGGTCCATCAATGCATGTCCATGGACAAGTCCATCTTCCATGATCAAGCTCACTTATGGTGCAGTCTGATCGCTCTATGACTAAGTACAAATCACAATCTGAATTATTATAAAACCTTGCACACTTTACATACCTCCGACTTGCCTAGCCGAAGTTAAGTACTTATGCACTTCGTCATGCTCGCATGCCTTCGTGCATCCTCGTGGGGTCTCGTATGTCTTTGCGCATTCCCGCGCACCCTTAGGTCTTGCATGACTTAGTTCACCATTTTCACGAGACCTCACATCCGAATCTCACTTCTCGTTGAAGATTTCTGCCAATGCGCGCCTACATATGCCCACGCGTATCGAATCTCACCTATGCTCGAGATCTTCGTCAATACTTCCCACATCCCTCGCCTACTTCGCAAATTCCTCAGGTTTTGCTCGCCAACTCGCAAGACTTCGCCTTGTTCCCTCATCAACATGCCTTCCGCATGCTAACTTGTATGTCAAGCATTAACCAAGGCTCGCCAACACTTGCATGATTCCACAGTCTAGACTTAGGAGTCTAACAAACCACCCCCATTAGAAGAATTCGATAATCTTGTCGAAATAATCTATGGTCACTCCTCTATAAGCGGTTCCCTGAAAGACTCCTTCGCTAACTGTTGAAGACTAAAGCAAGCCTTCTCTTCCATTGGCATCATTCCCACGTGCCACCTCCTCTTTCCGTCGAGTTTGTTTTTGCATAAGTGCTCCTCCACGAGGCTTATGACATTCAAATAGGTGATGTTGTTGATGGCTCCTTCTCCCAAGTCATCTTTATTGCTCCCTCCTTTATCCTTCGCAATTATGGAGTTCATCTGCTCCTCGCCCTTCTTTCTCTTTAGGCATTCTCGAGCATAATGCAACCCCTCACAGATGAAGCATGCAACCTTCCCCTTCGATTGCTTCTTCTTATGTTGAGAAGATTCTCCCACCTTCTTTTTGGCATCCCGGATTCCACCATTTTTCTTGTCCTCTCCACTGGGTAGAATTGGTGTTGGCAATTGGAAATCTACCAAGGCATATGTTGCTGCTATTGCACTAGGGAGGTCCTTCACATTCTACCTCTGAAGCTCCATTTGTGCCCAACATTGCAAGCCACTAATGAAGTTAAACAACTTGTCTTCCTCTGACATGTTCCGCATGTCCAACATCACCGATGTGAACTTCCTCACATACTCCCTCATCGAGCCATCTTGATTTAAACTGTTCAAAGCTTCCCTCACGAACCATGAAGTGTTGTTGGGTAAGAACTGATTTGTTAGCTCCTTCTTCATCTTCTCCTAAGTGTCAATAGGAGGTCTACCCGCATTAATATCATTGGAGGTTCTCATTCTTCACTACAGCTTCGCATCACCCACCAGGTACATTGCTGTAATTGACACCTTCTTCGAGTCCATCACCTTTGCTGCTGCAAAGTACTGCTCCATATCCCACATAAATTTTTCATGCTCCTTGGCACTCCAATTGCCATTAAAAACTTATGGCTCAAGCACCTTCACCATAGTGCTTTCCATTCGGACACCTGTCTCGTGCATTGCCATTGCATCTTTGAACACCAACAGACCATAACTCATCTCCTCATAAGCCTTCATTTGTTCCTCAAGCGCTCTCACAGTTGCTTGAAGCTCCCTCTCCAAGGCTGCAATAAGTTCTAACCAAGGAATTACTCCCTCATCCGTTGGGGCTAGAGACTCAAGAATCGCCTCTATTCTAGTAACCATTTCTGTCAGATTACTTCCACCTGCCATCGCTCTAGATTGGCTCTGAAATCAGCTATCATAAAGGTTTTTCTTGAACTCGAACTTCTACCATAAGTCGCGCGCACCTTTATGCGGCAATCCCACTTAGGTCCACTTAAGCAAGATTCAGCATTCTCACGTGAATGCGCCGAACAAATCCGTTAGCCCTCGAACACCTCATACGCACACAAGTGTTTAATATGTTTCTCACACACACAAAATAACACGTGTAAAATAGCCTAAAGAAAGCAACAAGAGATATATAATAGCCGAAGCCACTCTTTCGTTAACTCTCAACAAAATGTTAACAAAAGATACAAGTACCTCCTCCATGAAGCACTCTCAAGGAACTCCCTACTTGAAACCCTTACAAGGAACTCCCTACTCTAAGCCCTTACAATAAGAACTCCCCTAAAAGCTCTCAACTCTCAAAGCTCTCTCCTTTGAGTGATTTCTCTCAATGAATGTAACACCCCACCCTCTCAAGACCCATACTCGACATCCTGAGTGATATCCGAGTACTTGCCCCGTAAAGGTGGCATGTTAGAATAGTCAAACAACTTAAAACTTAATACCAAATCCTTTTTTTGGTTTTTTTTAAATCATATAAGCATATGCAGATATCAGTAATCAAAATCGGCCCAATCTTTTTTTCATAACATAAAAAATCACATTTGTTAACACTACACTCTAATTCATTCTCATTTACAAACCTTTCCAATATGGAACGTTATCACATGCAGAAACGTATTCAATTACACATTACACAAAAGTTGCAGAATACATAAATAAAAAAGTATCAATGTAGATGCCAACTGATCCCGACCTCTACCTCTTACTCGAATGCAGTAGCTACACTCCCCGTTTATCCAACGGGGTAACTCTTCCGAGCCCTGAAAAATAATTGCAAATTTTGGGTAAGTTTTACGAACTCAGTGAGTGACCATCCTCGATGGCTCACTCAATCACAAAACACATATATGTCATGCCATCACTTAATTCACATCATTTCAATCATAATCAAATAACATCACAATTCATTTTGATCACTTATTTCGCAATTCACATTCAGAGCAGTCACGCAGTTCATTTTAGAACATACATATCAATTTTCATATGCAATGTACGTGAGACTCACTTTCATTTATTTCTTTGTTGTGACCGAGTGCCTATAACTGTCCCGTATCCATTGTGAATACCGGGCTCATTGATAACTGTTCCGTATCCATTGGGGATACCGAGCTCGTTGATAACTGTTCCATATCCGTTGGAGATACCGGGCTCATTAACCATTGAGCATGAGGCTCTAATGTGCATATCTGAGCTTAAAGCTCTTTTCACGTTGGATACTTTAGTCACAACTGCCTTTATCTTTCATGCATTCATGTAGTGAAATGCATCAATCACATATGATTACTTATCCACTATCATATATTTTCGGACCTTAGTCCGGCATTCAACATTTATGCTGAGAGCACTTTGTGATCATGCATTCATATCAGATTATGCATTCATATATGGAATGCATTTTTCGCAATCAATCATATCATAAACATTTAGTCCGTCGCATTCAACAATCAAATCAAATTCATGAATATTCATAATCACTCAATTCATAACATAAACAAAACAAACAATAAATTAAGACCATCTAGATCTACTCACAGTACGCTTCAGATTAGCACTAGCTTCCATGATCTGGAAACATCTGAATACGGACATTTATCGTTCACATCACAATATGCAATACACACATTGCATATACACATTAATAACTTTGCACAATTATAAGCATTCATTTATGCACACGTGTGTAT
>JAOQMP010000005.1:8489941-8505920 GCA_027563575.1 Erythroxylum pedicellare | reverse complement strand
GAGTTATGGATTGTGATTATAATGGTTTTATTGAGACATGAACCCTAAGTATAAATGATACTTAAGAGAGTTTGATAGAGATTGATAGTGTGATGAGAATAATGGAAAAATACCTAGAAATGTCATTGACCATGCATTATACATTTTGGCATATACAAATATGTGCACCTATGAATACTTATGATTGTGCATTTATTAATGTGTGTGCAATGTGCATATTGCATATTGTGATGTGCAGGTTAAATATTTACATTAAGATGTTTCCAGATCTTGGAAGCTAAGGTTAATCGGGAGCATATTGTGAGTAGACCTAGATGGTCTTACTTTATTGTTGTTTTGTTCAGATTATGAATTGTGTGATTATGAATGAGATGTGAATGTGATTGTACTGATTCCGGACAATGAATGTCTGAGGAGTTTGCTAAATATGAAGATATTGAAGTGCTACTTGTGTGTGAATTTGATGGAATAAGTGATACATGATTTGATTGTTAAACGTCTGCATATGAAAGAAAAAGTATTCTCAACTTAATTGTTGAATGCCGGACCAAGGTCCGATGATGAATGTGAAAGTGATTGTGAACCTGAAATCATGTAAATGATTGAAAATATGTGAATGTGATGCATTCCATTACATGAATGGATGAAAGATAAAGGCAGTTGTGACTGGAGTAGCCACCGAAAAAGAGATTAAAGCTTATACTGTGAAAAAGAGCCTCAGGCTCAGTTGTGAATGTACCTGGTATCCCATAAGGGATATGAGACATTACCTGATTCAGCTCGGTATTCACAAGGGATATGGGCCAGTGAAAAGACACTTGGTCACAACAAAGTAACAAATTGAAAGTGAGTCTCATGTGCACTACATATGCATGATATGAATGAGCATAATGATTTGAATGACTTCTAAATGTGATATGTTGGCCCCCAAATTTTTTTTCTCGATGAATAAGTATGATTTACATCAATTATAAGATCTTTATGAAAGTTGTGGAGTTAATTATTATGTTGATGTTAGAAAGAATATATGATATAGGCTGATTGAATTAAAGTGTTAAGGTTATAAGAATGTTCAAGGTTGATTTTGGCAAGACAATTAAAGATAAAGAACATAAGACATATAAGAAGGGGCAAAATAGGAACACCAAAGGAGAGGAGGGGTATTTTTGGAAGGACAAGACTAAAATGTGGTCTTACATTTAAGAGAAGCAGAAAATGTGATTTGGGACATTCTAGAAGAAGCTTATAGGTGGATGAGAAAAGAGAGAAGAAAGAGAAGCACGAAAAGAATGAAAGAGAGAGAGAAGAGAAAACAAGCTAGGGTTTCAATTTTCTAAGCCTTCAAGAGAGATTTTAAGGTTGTTCAAGAAGGGAAAAAGGTAGAGGAAGAGAAGATCTTCCATTTGAGCCAAGGATCTCTTCACTTGGTGAAGAATCAAGGAAATTAAGAAAGGCAAAATAAGCAAGGGATCAAGAGAGGCAAGAGGAACAAGAGAAAAAGCATTTTTGAGCAAGTCTCTAAGTAAGGAAATCAAGGTGGGTATATATTTATAATAGAGTAAATAAGCCACTTCTGCTTTTCTTAAATCAAAGAAGTTTATTGATTTCAATTACATCATAAGTATTGCATCTATTGCTTTTGAATGATTTGTGAAATCTGCTATATGTTTGCTACATGAATTGTGTGATGTTTTATACAAAGATTTTGTAAGTGATTTCAGAAAGAATACATGTTCATAAAATCATGTTTTCGAAATATTTCAAGTATATGAAAAGCAAGAATTTCAAGAAGTGCCATTTTGGGCAACAAGTTTACAAGTTATGAAATATGTGTTATGTGGGTTTATGGTGGTCCCCTAAGTTCCGTCACGTGCACGTTGTCCAAGTTAAAGGCTTCTCCCACCTGCCCGCTAGTGACATGGAGCTCCTTTATGGACTCTCCTAAGTTCACGGCTACACAAGACCCTTATGGGAATTGTGTAGTATGTTCTGTTTTGGATCCACTCAAACCATTCTGATGTGCTTATATGCTCATGTTATGTTAGCAAGTTTGATGCATTCATGTTTTGTAACTTGTGATTTTCGGCTGAAAGCCTAAGAAACTTGTTTTATAAATTCAATGAAAATTTTCTGTGATAAGTAAAAGGGTTTCAAAGGTTTTGCTTTTTTTTTTTCTATAAATTGTTACCCACGAGCTTTCAAGCTAACCCTCTTTTTACCCCATCTTCAGGTGATAGCTAAGAGATCAAATGATCAAGAGCCGAAGGGAAAATCTCCAAATTTGCTTATTTTTGTAATTCGAGTTGGTTTTGAGAATGCACAATGTTATAGTTGCATACCAAGTATTTTGTTTAATAATTGTTGTAATTTGAAACTTAGAGATGATGTTGTAATATGGCTTAGAACGCCATTAAAGATTTGTAAAACTTTATTCTTTTGAGGTTAAGGAAATATGAATTGTGTATGGATGATATTGAGATGATTATCAACGTGAACAGATGGTTTGAGTGTAAACTGTGCATACATACATACACACATACATACATACATACATACATACATACATACATACATACATACATACATACATATATATATATACACATACGTACACCTAAGTGAGAGTTATGGAAAGGCAAGACAGGAGTTATGATTGATCAAATGAAGTTGGATGTGATGAGACAAATAAGTTAAGACTTAAGAGTTTAATGAAGTCAATTGGTAACTGAATGGTTAAGCTCAGAACATTCCAAGTTTACGAGATGCAAAATTTCAAGTCTTCCTTAAGGGTAAAAATTGTGATATGACTTAAGGGGAAAATCTGGACTGATATAGGCTAAATTAGACCAAGTGGTCTTCCAGAAAGCGGCAGGTCTTTCTTTTAGCTTTCTAACGATATATAGTATAGAAATTTTGAACCTCTGGATTGAAAGTTATGATCCTTAGAAAGGATGATGCTTAGGAGTGTAAAGATGTATCATCTGTGATGACATCACATCGTCTGTGATGACATTATTTTGTCTTAAGAATGCATCGTCTGTCAAGATGTATCGTCTATAAAGATGTATCATCTGTGATGACGTCATATCATCTGTGATAGGGTCTTAAGAGTTACATCGTCTTAAGACTTTGCTTCGTCTTAAGTTGACCCCGTATTGTCTTAAGACTTTGTTTCGTCTTAAGTTGACTCAGGTTTCGTTTGTCTTTCTATTTCATCTGCCCTTTTGCTCCATCTACTTTGCTTCGTCTGTTTTGTTTTGTCTGCTTTCTGCTTCGTCTGCTCTCTGCTTCGTCTGCCCTTTTTGCTTCATCTGTTTTCTGCTTTGTCTACTCTTTTTGCTTTGCCTGCTTTCTGCTTTGTCTACTTTCTGCTTCGTCTACTCTTTGCTTCGTCTGCTTTCTGCTTCGTCTGCTTTGTTTTGTTTGCCTTTCGATTCGTCTGTTTTTTTTAAATCGTCTGCTTTTTGATTGGTCCATTTTTGACCCTTCAGATGATTGAATTTGTCTTTAAGGTCTTTATGAAAGTTGTAGATCTTGAATCCCTCTTTCAGATAATTAAAAGAGCACTTTGATTCAACATTTGTAGAGAGAGTTATGCTTTCTATCCCGAAATAGGTGCTATAAGATGGAGGTCAAAACCCTGTTTGATTCTTTCATCCGTAACTTTTTTATTCGACGTCCAAATGAGATGAATCATGTGTCTAGATAAACTAGGGGCATAGAGCTATCAAATGATCAGAAGGAATGAAATTTTAACCCAGCTTCTAAGAAGCTCAACATTTGGATGGAAGTTGAGTATAGAATGTTTGCTTCAGTATAAGAAATATTTTGGAAGATAGGGCCCGACACTACAGTATTGGAAATGAAGATTAACCGAGGATGACCAATGAGGGTTAAATGGGAATAACCAAGCATGGTGACAAGCACACGTCTTATGATAAGGAATGTTGGGCTCCAGAATCGGGGTCCAACAACAGTTAGGGTATTAAAGCAAGAAGAGAAATCAATGATGGTTAAGGCAACTCCATTGGAATAAGTTCAGTGATTATGATTTATAATCAACTGTTGGGTCCCGTTTCCGAAACCCAATTACAATCATTCAATTTGGCTCAATAATTTGAAAGTTACACTTCAAACATTTTCGGACTATTCTCATTCTAAAATAGTATACTATACATAACTTTCATCCAGAAATTGAACATCTTAGATACTAAATCAGAATTCAACTTCTACATATAATTTGTAAACCTATATCTCTAGTTTACTTCACATTAAAAATCATCTTAATTGGAACCCTACGAATCTAGATATAGTCAAAATGCCAAAGTATGTTCAGTAAAATAACACCAGTTCATACTATTCCAACAGATTCCCCCACTTTCCTTTAATCAATCCTATACAATTCAATTTATAATACTACAAATTTTTTTTGGAGATATATTAATGTGTTAGGAATCTATTGGCTCAAGAATTAAGTCATTTGGAGGTCGGATAGCAAAGTTATGGTCGAAAGAATCAAACAAGATCTTGTCCTCAATCATATTGAACCTGTTTCGAGACAATTAGCATAACTTTCTCTAAAAATATCGGATAAAATTCATTATTATATGGTTTTAAATAGGAATTAAATATCTACAACTTTTATGAAGACCTTGAAGATATATTTTGTCATCTACAGGGTCAAAATTGGACCAGACAATGTAAGATTAATAGTGACCAGAAGAAGTTTATGAACAGTGCACATAATATGTTTTGCAATTAGCATAACTTTCTCTAGAGATATCAGATAAAAGTCATTCTTAGATAGTTTGAAAGATAACTTCAAGATATACAACTTTAATGGAGACCTTAAAGATATATTCTATCATATATAGGGTCAGAATTGGACTAGACGATACAAGATGAACAGTGATAAGAAGAAGTTTTAGTCTAAGACCTATTTGGAGTTATTAGCATAACTTGCTCATTAGATATCAGATCAAGGTCTTTCTTCCATGATTTGAAAGAAGGATTCAATTTCTACAACTTTCATGAAACACTAAGGTGAGATTTTTTTGTCTAAAGGGTCAGAATTGGATCAGACGATACAAGATGAACAGTGCATAGAAGATACACGTCATCATCAGACAATATCTCATTACCAGATGATACACGTCATCACCAAATGATACATATTATCATCAGACGATACGTTATCACTAGATGATACACGTCAACAACAGATGATACAGTCATCACCAGACGATGCAGTCTATATTCCTGAGCATCTCCACTTATAAGGATCATAACTTTCGACTCCGATGTCCAAAAATTACATATTATATACCATTGGAAAGATAGAAAGATAAGATAAAACTTTCTAGAGACAACTTTTCCTAATTTATCTTAAATAAAATTCAGATTTTCCACTGAAGTTAGAACACGAATTTTACCTCTATGGAAGACTTGACATTTGCACTATTCAAACTTGGAATGTCCTAAGCATGACCATTCAGCTACCAAATTGACTTCATTTGACTCGTAATTCTCAAATCAATAGGGTTTTCATTTGAAAATCCTATGAAGCACAATCACTAAAATTGGTTCTAGAATACTTAAACCCATGCATTTTCTAACTTCATGAACTAAAACCCTTCTAAAAAATGCAGAAGATTCAAAGCAATTTTACCTTGATTCTTCACCAAATGAAGAGATCTTTAGCTAAATTAGAAATTCTTCTCTTCCTCTTCCTCTTCCTTTTTTCCTTCTTGAACAACCTCAAAATCTCTCTTGAAAGCTAAGAAAACTTGAAACCCTAGCTTGTTTTCTCTTCTTTCTCTCTCTTCTTCTTCTTAACATTCTCTTTTTTTTCTTCCCTTCAATTCACGTTTTCCCCTTTCTTAAGAAGCAAAACTACATTTCTTTCTTCCATTTCTACCCTGAATGAGCCCAAAAAGCTCCTTTTACCCTTCCTTATAGGCTTATGTTCTTTTTACCTTGAGTGTCTTGCCAAAAACACCCCTTGAATATTCTTATAACCTTTACACTTTAATTCAATTAACCTATATCATATAATCTTTCTAACATCAACATAATAATTTATTTCCACAATATTTCATAAAGACCTCATAATTACTGTAGATCATACTTATTCATCAAGAAGGAAATTTTGGGGGGCCAACATTTCTCAATATACTTACATTTATAAACAATTATACCTAGAATGTCAATGAATGCATGTACAATTATCTTTATGCGCAAAGATTCAATATTCATATGTAAGAGCATATCATGTAATGCATGAACATGAAATGTATTTCCAAATTCCTTAGTAATCTCTCACATTTACTATTTTAGCCTTAACATGGGTAACGAGATGTTACAATGAATGACTCACTGAATGAATTCCTAGCTCTTAACTCTAATGAGCTATTTATAGGCTCCTCCTACTTGGAAAGCAAGTTCAAGATCTTTAAAGATCTCCACAATCCTAGTTGATCCTATCAATTGAAGATTACACTACATCACACCAACCAATGGGAAGACATCCCCTTTCTCTTAGGACTTTTCTAATTGGCTACATTACATCATAATCTAATCAAACAAAGATTACATGTCATCTTGGAAGATTGCATCCATATCCTTGCAGATTTCCCCATGATTCTCCCATATGGTCTTTATCTCTTAGATTTGATGAATCTCCAATGTGATCTTCAGTTAATCTCACCATGTCATCATGTGCTACATCACTCACAGTTGCCACGTCACTGCTGATGTGTTTTCCAAGTCACCAAGGCCTATCCGCACATAGGTTCATCAATGTACATCCACAGACAAGTCTATCTTCCATAATCAAGCTTACTCATGGTGTAGTCTCGTCGCTCCATGACTAAGTACAAATCATAATCCGAGTTAATATAAAACCTCACACACTTTACATACCTTTGACCTGCCTCGCCGAAGTTAAGTGGTTATGCGCCTCGTCATGTTCGCATGGCTTCGTGCGTCCTTGTGGGGTCTCTTATGCCTTTGCATATTCTCATGCACCCTCGGGTCTTGCATGACTTAGTTCACCATTTCCGTGAGGCCTTGCATCTGAATCTCACTTCTCGTCGAAGATTTCTGCCAATGCGCACCTACAAGTGCCCACGCATATCGAATCTCGCCTACTCTCGAGATCTTCGTCGATACTTCCTGCATCCCTTGCCTACTTTACAAGTTCCTCAGGTTTTGCTTGCCAACTCGCAATACTTCACCTTGTTCCGTCATCAACACACCTTACTCGTGTCGACCTGCGTGTCAAGCATTAACCAAGGCTCGCCAACACTTGTACAATCTCGCAGTCTAGACTTGGGGGTCTAACAGTAGCCATTAATATTACTTAAGGTCTACTACCAAATGGGCCGTAACCTATATTTGCAAATGTCTACTGCCAAATGGGGCGAGGTAGTGGCTTTCGTAACATACACCAATGCTTCATGAAATGATGCGAGTTCTATTATTAGCTTCTTCCTCTTTTAACTTCTACATCATTCAGTTTTAGTTCTGGTACAAATCCACAGCATCGGTTATAAGAGTTATACTTTGAATATTATAGCGTTCTTGAATCAAGAATAAATCTTACAGGTAATAATTATGAATGGTTCATTATTAAATAATTAACTAGATTGAGATTATATTATTGGTGAAATATTCGGAATTGAGTTATTTTGCCTAAAAGTTAATTCCAATTTTGGTTGAAAAGCATAAGTTGTTTAGGGTTGAAGTTTGTTGGAAATCGTGATTTTCGTTTCAAAAATCAAAAGGTTGAAGATGGTCAATTATGTTTTGGTCTTTATAGTTTTTGGACCATTAGAATGTGGTAATGAAAATTATAGTTTAGTTCTTAAAAGTTTTTGGACTTTACAATATGATCTTTCAACATTATATTTAAATTCCCAAATTTATTTATACTTAATAAATGTTTACTGTATTGAAAGTTTGTTATTCGCTAAAGTGACCTTAAAAAGATATTTTAGACATTTAATTATGCATTCTTTCAATTGTTCATGTTATATGATGCTAATAAATAACATAAAAGATGAACTCAACTATTGAGATTGTCAATTATAATGCTAAGAGATCACCAAAGGTGGATCATTATATTGCTTATAATTAATAATATTAAAGAGACTTATCGACATACTTGGTGATTATGTTTGAATATCCAAAGATAACATGCATACTAGCTTGAGTATTATTGACTGTCTATTAAAGTGTGTATATATATGTTGTTAACATCATTATGGATTAAGGATATATATGTATTTAAGTATCACCTAAAAGTTATATATATATTAAATTTTATTAAATTTTGAATCCATTAATTGTACTCAAAGCATTAATGTGTGTGTTTGTTTTATGTTTGCAGCTTATAATAATTTGTTAACTATGGGCAATCGTTTGATCAAATTCAATGGGCTAAACTATGTCGATTAGTTTGAGCAAATATAATTTAAGTTGGGTATTATGGACAAGGACCTGACATTAGTTGATGAGAAGCTTGCAACAATTATTAAGACTAGTATATAAGTCGAAATGATATTTTTTTAGGCTTGAGAAAAGTCTAATAGGCTGAGTCTAAACTTGATGTGATTAACAATGGTTGAAAATGTTGTCATCAATGCCTGATATGGACAATGAAAGAGAATTAATGATGAAAATCAAGGAGTACTCATAATCAGACATAGCTGACAAGTCTATTATAGGAAGCTTAATGAGTGAATTGACAACCAAGAAATTTAATTGATCTCGGCCTATCCATGATCATATAATAGGCACGTCAGATTTGGCTGTAAAGTTGAAATCAATGGGTATGGATGTGAGTGAAACTTTTCTGGTATATTTTATCTTCAACTCACTTCCTCCTAATTTTGGTCAGTTCCAAGTGAATTATAATACTCTTAAAGAGAAATGGAACTTTCAAGAAATCAAGGCTATATTGGTGCGGGAGGAAGGGAGATTAAAGAAAATGAAGGAACACTTTATTCATCTTACAGTACATAATAAAGCTAGTAGCAGAAAGGGAAAGTCAGGAAAGAAGAACAACAAGAAGGAAAAAGACTCAATGAAGGTAAATGAGGGCTAAATCTATAAAGAGCAACATTGTTTCTTCTGTAAGAAAGCTAGTCACCTCAAGAAAGATTACCTAAAAGAAAGGCTTAGTTCAAAAAGAAAGGTAAGTACTATATTTCAGTATGTTTTGAATCAAACCTTATTGAGGTGCCCAATAATACCTGGTGGTTAGATTTAGGTGCAGCTACTCATATGTCACATGTTCTGTAGGGATTCCATTCACTACAAACCATAAACAGAATTGAAGAGTTCTTATATATGGGTAACAAAATGAAGGCATGAATAGAAGGAATTAGGGCATACATATTGATCTTAGATACTAGTTGTAGTCCAGATCTTAAAAGTATCTTTATGTTCCTAGATATGTTAGAAATTTAGTTTCAGTTAGCAACTTGGATAAGATAGGCTTTAATTGCAATGTTGGAAGTGGTGCTTTTTCTTTATAAACGACAATACTATTATGGTTTTGGTACATTAATGGATGGTTTATATCATTTTAACTTTGATGTTAATTATTCTGAATCTCTATTTTATTTTGAACACAATATTGGTAATAAATATAGTGCACATAATGAACATTTTGCTTACTTGTGACATCAAAAGTTATGTCATATATCTAGAGAAAGGGTGATGGGGTTAGTACGAAGTAAAATCTTACCTCAACTAGATTTTACTAATTGGGATATGTGTGTAAATTGCAAAGGCAAGCAAACTAAACACATATCTAAGAATTTAGCCACAAGAAGTACTGAGTTACCTGAATCAATACACACTGATATATATTGTCTTTTTCATGTTCCATCTTAGGACGATGAAAAGTATTTATCACCTTTATTGATGACTATTCGTGTTATTATTATCTCTATTTTCTACATAAAAAGTTTCAATCAGTGGACGTTCTTAAAGTGTTTATTGATGAGGTGGAAAGGCAGTTAGATAGAAACATGAAAGTAGTAAGGTTTGATAGACATGGTAAATATTATGGTAATTATGATGAGAATGGATAGTGTCCAAGTCCATTTGTAAAAGTTCTTTAAAGTTGGGGCATTTATGCATAGTATACAATGCTCAATACACCACAATAGATTGGTGTAATAGGCGGAATCATACTCTTATGGATATGGTTAAGAGTATTTTAAGTTACACTAATGTAGTTTTATCTTTTTGGATGTATACATTAAAGACATCTGTATATATACTTAATAGGGCTCTTAGTAAAGTAATTCCTATGACACCTTATGAATAGTGGATAGATAGGAAACCAAGCTTAAGGCCCTTGCCTGTTTAGGATTGTTCAACAAAAATAAGGATTTATAATCCTCATAAAAGCAAGTTGATGCCAGAACCATTAGTGATTACTTTATCAAAAGGTACATATTTTATTATCCTAACAATGGTATAAGAATAGTTAAGCCTGGTAATGTTAGGTTCATTGAAAATGGAAAAATCAAGAGAATTAGGTGGAAAATCCTTCACCCAATGTCACTTCTCAAATTGTTTTTCCTCTTATTGTATCACATTCATACAACATACTAGAGCAACAAGTTAATATTCCAGACTCATAAGAAGAGAATGTCAATAATGAACCAGTAAATAATGTGCAAGTCACAAATGATCAAGTGATATCATAAAAAATAATATTGGGAAGGTCTATAAGGGAGAAACGATCAGCTATATCAGATGATTATGTGGTGTATTCACTTAAGCACGAGTGTGACGTGAGCATTGATAAGGATCCAGTTTTATTCTAAAAAGTCGTAAAATATAACAATTCTGAAATTTGGCTCAATGTTATGAACAAAGAGTTAAAATCTATGGATGATAATCAAATCTGGGAACTAGTTGAGTTCCTGAAGGCTTAAAGCAAGTAGGTTGTAAATGGGTCTTTAAGACCAAAATAGACTCGAAAGATAATATTGAAAGGTACAAAATCAAACTTGTAGCCCAAGGTTATACTCAAAAGGATGTCATTGACTTTAATAAGACCTTCTCTCTAGTTTAGAAGAAGGACTTTTAAGAATTGTTATGTCATTGGTTGTTCATTATGATTTCGAGGTTCATCAAATGGATAAAAGGATCGCCTTTTCTAAATAATGACTTAGTGTAACACCCATATACCCCTTGGAAGGATATACAGATGTTACCTAAGATAGGACTTAAACTTTTCAAAACAATACAAAGCATTGCTAGAATTCAAACAACCAATTATTACGTTTCCATACATATTCAAATTAAAACAGAATTTAACCAGCATACTGAATTTATCTAAATACATGCTTCAATTACAACAACATCCTGAATTAAAGTTATTATATTACAAACCCTTAAACAAAACAGTACATATCTTAAGTTCAAATAGACTCTGTATTATAACATTTACAAACTTTTAACAAAATACATCATGTCTTATATTATTACATACAACTCAAACAAACATTCCCAAAACAAAACACATTCTTCATTGGCCATTGCGGTTGTTATTGTCCCAGTCTTCAAACCCTCCTATCTAAATATACGTTGGGCAAAACCACCGTGCTAAGCATAAAGCTTAGTAGGGAATAAACTAAACAGGATATAAGCTGACAACTGTTTCAAACGACTCCAAACATTCACATATTCAAAATCACATCAGATTATAAGCAATGTTTACTTTTCCATTTTTAAACCGAACCAAAATATCATGAATCTCAGAACAAAATATAACATATCAGATCAGGTTAAACATTTGCTTCCGAGCAAAACTCACCAATTTCAAAGTTAAATATTATAATATCAGAACAAAACTTGTCTGTAACAAATTTTTTTTTTGCTTATTTCAGAATAGAGCTCAAATGTTTCAGATCAAAGCTTATTTATATCATAAGTAAGCATATAATAGAATACAAAACAAGTTCATCTATTAATCCTTTATACAGAAGCGAGTAACAGGACTAATACAGGAGATACCATCATCGGTATCACAGAACAAGAGAGACTTATGTCTCAATAATAGGAGACATCGAAGTGTCACAGGAGCAGCTACAGACCCTTTTAGGCATGCCTATTTACCTACGACTAGGATTTAACAGTTTTTTAAAAAACAGATTCATTTCAGAATTCTCATGTGAGGAACATATTGCAACACATACCACTTTATTCCATTTTGTTCGACTTGACATATTCATTGATTTTCAAATAAACTAACATGTCATATAATTACCAGTATGTGCAACAATGCATCAATAGAGGTATTGAGTCATCACAAATTATGTATATTCACACAAATAAAAAAAACTTTCAACATAATCCTAAATATCAAACTCCTCGGACACTTGATGGTCTAGAAATTAACACAATATCATCGCAGAAATTCCCAATTCACAAACATTCATATCCAATTTATAATACATAAGCCTTTGGAACTCATTCATTCATGAACACACCAAGCAATTCAATATTGTATTTATCATTATTAAACCATACATTCTTTATATTATCATCCCAATTAGTAATGCATAATTAAATTAAGAGTTACTCAATTAAATTGAATACTAATTTAAGTTCACAACACACCTTAAACAAGTCCATTTAAGTGCTATTATACCAAATAAATTTACTTAACCTTATATAGTTCATCAATTGCACAAAATCCCATTTTTTTGACCTTCTTAGTCGTTTCCCACAATTGTGGGATAAGTGACGCGAAACTTCCAAACAACTATTTTCACATTATAGGTTTTTGGATCAATTTTGTATGGCCATTTTGACTTAGAAACTGACGTTTTTAGACAATATGTTCTTTAAACAATTGTTCCTATATGTTTTAAGTTTCAAAAGAAATAAAGTTAATGCAATTTGGTTCATTATTTCGAGATTTATATCCAAAATAATATAGACTATTCTTAACCCTAGACAGCAACCACAACTCAACTTGAAGCCAAATTTCAAAACCCTTAGTGACAGACATCAAATTCGATTCCTTCATGAATGTTGTAAATATATGTATCTAGTTTTATTTGAATTTAAAATCATCCCATTTGGATACATACAAGTTAAGATATGGCTAAAATATCGATACCTATTCAGTGGAACCACTCCTTCTAAAAAGTATCCAACATATACCAAATTTCTAACCTCAATTCTTTCTTAATTTAGGACACATTTTATCCACTTAAAACATCAAACAATACATGTTCTAACATGGTACCAAGTTTAGTATTCCCTTACCTCACTAAACTTCAAATTCAACTCCAAGAATCCAGCTAAACCAAGCTTCCAAACAACCAGCACATGCCTAAGTTTAATGTGCAACTTTCAACATCAATAAGGTAATAATACCTAAATCACAAGACTTACTTCTTAATGGAATAACTTACAAAGCTTCCTAGTGTTAATGATCAAAACTCCAGCAAAAATCTATAAATTGAGAGAAGATGGGAGGTTTCGGTGGAGAGCAAAACAATAATGAAGAAAGTTGGAATTACTTCAGCGGAAACATGTTTCATCACCAACTAGGTGTTACTAGCTTAAGATGCCACTTAACACCAAGGAATGAAGCCAACTTGCCCACCATTTAAGCTGCCATTTGTAACACTTTAACTAGGCCACTTGTCCTCATATTATGCTACCAAATGTCACACATTGAATGATGTCAAAGTCAATGTATTAGCTATGCCAAATGTCACTAATTCCTAGGCTTAGTCATTCTAATTTCCATGTACCAACTTAAATTATCACTTGATAATTTTCCTAGTCCAAATATACATTTAAATACCTCAATTCTCTAATAGTATCAATTAATTCAAATTTACTAACTATAGTACACTTGATCAAAAATTCAAGTCATGTCTTTTATATTCTAATCATAGCACAATTCTAACTCCTATCACACATATACTTTCATAAACATGTATTATTTCAACTAGGGTATATTTTGGGGCCTTATAATTCTCTCCCCCTTAAAAGAATTTTATCCTCGAAATTCATACCTAATCAAAATAGTTGAGGATACTAAGCTCTCATGGTTGATTTTGGCTCTCATATTGCTTCCTCAAGTTCATGATGTTGCCAGAGTACTTTAACCAACGACATCTGCTTGTTCCTAAGTTGTATGATTTCTCTGGCTAGGATAGTTACAGGCCCTTCCTTATAAGACAAATCCGGCTGTACTTGGATTTTTTGCACAGGAATCTTATGTGTATCATCATATCGATATCTTTTCAGCATTGAAACATGAAACACATTATATAATTTGGCCAATTCTCTAAGAAGAGCTAACTTATAAGCTATTGGTCTAACTCTTTTAAGAATTTCTTAAGGACCAATGTATTATGGACTAAGCTTACCTTTCTTACCAAACCAAAGTATATTCTTCCACGGTGACACTTTCAAGAATACCTTATCACCTACTTGATATTCAATATCCTTCCTTTTGAGATCAGCATAGGACTTCTACCTATCACTGACATCTTTCAACCTACGTTAAATAACCTGAACTTTTTCTTCATTATCTTTCACAATATCAAGCCCGATCATCTTTTTTTCACTAAATTTAGTCCAACACAATCTGGACTTCTACACTTTTTACTATATAGCGATTCATAAGGTGCTATGCCAATGCTAGTCTGATAACTGTTATTGTAAGCAAACTCCATTAGAGCCAAATAATTATCCCAATGTCCTGGAAACTCTAACACACATCCCTGAAGCATATCTTCTATAAACACCACAACAAACTGGTCTAAATAAGGCCTAAATACTCTATTCATCAAATCCATAAATGTCGCTGGAGCATTAGTTAACCTGAATGGCATTACCAAGAATTCATAAAGTCCATAGCAGGTCCTAAATGTAGTCTTCGGTGAATCCACAGCCTTCACCTGAAGTTGATAGTACCCCAATCGCGAATCTATCTTTGAAAATACTCCTGCATCTTTAAACTAATCAAATAGGTCTTCAATCCTTGGCAACGGATACTTGTTCTTCACTATGACTCTATGCAATTGCCTATAATCAATGCACATACATAGTGTACCATCCTTCTTCTTAACAAACAAGACTGGTGCTCCCTATGGTGAGATACTAGGTCGAATGAGTCCTTTATCTAAAAGCTCTTGTAACTGCACCTTCAACTCCTTCAATTTAGTAAGAGCCATTCTGTACGGTGCTTTAGATATAGGAGCAGTGCCAAGCATGACTTCAATAGATAACTCCACTTTCCTTTCAGGAGGGAGTTTAAGTAATTTATCAGGAAACACATCTAGAAATTCATTTACCACCGGAATATCTAACAATTTACCACCCTCCTTCTTAGAATCAAACACAAAAGCTAGATAAGCTTCACATCCATTCCTGAGGAGCTTTTGGGCTTGCATAGCAGATACCACATTAGTTAAAAAACTACTGCAGATTTCATGCAGTACTATTTCAGGTTGATCAGGCTTTCTAAACATAATTGTCTTAGCATTATAATCAACTAATGCCTGATACTTGGATAAACAATCCATACCCATAATCAAATCAAATTCATGAAAAGGCAATCTAATCAGATCTACTACATATTAATTTCCTTGGATCATAATAGGACAATTCCTAATCACCTAATTAACCAACACACTACTACCCAGAGGATTGGTTACATGAATGTCATACCCTAGCTGATCTATAGACATCTCCTTATCAGACATTTCTTTAACACAGATATAGAAATGAGTAGATCCATGATCAATTAGTACATACATTTTATAATTAAAGAGAGAAACAATACTGGCAATAACTTCAGGTGCATCCTAATCCTCATGAGCTTTCAATACATAAGCTCTGTTGGATCGCGTATGGCCCGAGTATTCATAATACGTTGCGGAAAAGACCATAACACAACACGATGTATAACCGAAAACATATAGGA
>JAOQMP010000005.1:8456429-8482190 GCA_027563575.1 Erythroxylum pedicellare | reverse complement strand
CATGAATCTTAGAACAAAATATAACATAGAGTAGGTTACATAGTTGCCTCTTAGTAAAACTTACCAATTTTAAAGCTAAATATTACAATATCATAACAAAACTTATCTGTAACAAAATAGAATTTGATTATTTCAAAACAGAGCTCAAATGTTTCAAATCAAAGCTTATTTATATCAGAACTGAGCATATAACATAATACAAAACAAGTTCGTCTGTTAATCCTTTATACAGAAGTGGGTAACGGGACTAATACAAGAGATACCGTGATCATTATCACAGAATAAGAGAGACTTATGTCTCAATAATCGGAGATGCCAAAGTTTCAGTAATAAGAGACACCGACGTGTCACAGGAGCAATTGCAAACCCTTCTAGGCATGCTTATTTACCCACAACTAAGACTTAACAGTCCATTTACGTCCTATTATACCAAAAAAAAATACATAACCTTATATAGTTCATCAATTCCACAAAATCCCCTTTTTTTTCACCTTCCTAGTAATTTCCCACAATTGTGGGATAAATGACGTGAAACCTTCAAACAGTTTTTTTCACAGGATAGGTTTTTGAATCAGTTTTGTATGGCCATTCCGACCTAGAAACTGACATTTTTAGACAATATGTTCTTCTAAACAAAATTTCCTCTATATATTAAGTTTCAAACGAAATAAATTTAATGCAATTTGGTTCATTATTCCGAGATTTATATCCAAAATACTACAGACTGTTATCTAGACAACAACCGTAACTCAACTTGAAGCCAAATTTCAAAACCCTTAGTGACAAAAATCAAATTCGATTCCTTCATAAAAGTGGTAGATATATGTATCTAGTTTTATCTGAATTTAAAATCATCCCATTTTGGATACCTACAGGTTAAGATATGGCTAAAATACCGATATCTATTTAGTGGAACCACTCTTTTTAACAAGTATCCAGCATGTATCAAATTTTTAACCTCAATTCTTTCTTAATTCAATACACATTTTATCCACTTCAAACATCAAACAATACATGTTCTAACATGATACCAAGTTTAGTATTCCCTTACCTCACTAAATTTCAAATTCAACTCCAAGAATCCAGCTAAACTAAGCTTCCAAACAACTAGCACATACCTAAGTTTAATGTGTAACTTTCAGCATCAATAAGGTAATAATACATAGAATCACAAGACTTACTTCTTAATGGAATAACTTACAAAGCTTCCTAGTTTTAATTATCCAAACTCCAGTAGAAGTCCAAAAATTGAGAGAAGATGGGAGGTTTCGATGGAGAGCAAAACAAGAATGAAGAAAGCTGGAATTACTCCAGCAGATACATGCTTCATCACCAGCTAGGTATCACTAGCTTAAGATGCCACTTAACACCAAGGCATGAAGCCCACTTGCCCACCATTTAAGCTGCCATTTGTAACACTTTAACTAGATCACTTATCCTCATATTATGCTGCCAAATGTCACACATTGAATGATGCCAAATGTCAATATATTAGCTATGCCAAATGTCACTAATTCCTAGGCTTAGTCATTCTAATTTTCATGTACCAACTTATATTGTAACTTAATAATTAATCCTAGTCCAAATATACATTTAAATACCTCAATTCTCTAATGGTATCAATTAATTCCAATTTACTAACTATAGTCTACTTGATCAAATTTTCAAGTCACATGTCTTCCATATTCTAATCATAGCATAAGTCTAACTCCTATCACACATATACTTTCATAAATATGTATTATTTCAATTAAGATATATTTTGGGGCCTTACACTTAGAATAAGAAGTTTATATAAATCAACTAGATGGTTTTATGACTACAGAAAAGGAAAATATGGTGTGTAAATTAAAGAAGTCAATATATGATTTGAAACAAGCTACGCGACAAAAGTATCTTAAGTTCAATAATACCATTACCTTGTATGATCTTGTAGAGAACATTGATGATAGGTGTATCTATATAAAGGTCAGTGGAGAAAATTCATTATTCTAGTACTGTATTTTGACAATATTCTCTTGGTTGTTAATGATTTAGGCTTATTATTTGATGCAAAAAAATTCTCTCTAATAACTTTGAAATTAAAGATATGGGTGAGGCATCATATGTGATTGGAATATAAATATTCCATGACAGGACATAAGAATTGTTAGAATTGTCTCAGAGAGGATATATCAATAAAGTATTATGAGATTTAGGATGAAAAATGCTCAGCGGAGGTAGTTTTAATTCAAAAAAGGGATAAATTTTATGAAATGCAATGTCCCAAGAATGATATAGAACGAAAGGATATGGAATTTATTCCCTCTACATTTGTTGTTGGGAGTTTGGTGGATATTCAGATCTGTACTCGATCAGTTATCAGTTTTATTATTAGAATGTTAGCCCGATATCAAAGTAATCCCGGAATAAGCCACTGGAAAGTTATCATGAAAGTACTTAGGTATTTACAAGGTACTAAGGATTACATGCTCACATACAAAAAAAATCAAATCACCTAGAAGTGATTGGTTATTCAAATTTAGATTATGCTTGATGCAGAACCCTAAGGCTAAAGAACTCGAAACCCCTTAAACGCACACTTTGGATAGAACATGAACAAGAAGAAATCCCTAACATTAATGAATCTTTAATTAATTATATGAAAGGAAACATATATAATAAGGTTGGTTTGAAAACAAGAATAGAAATTCACCATAAGTGTTTACCTTAATAACAATTATATCTTGATGCAATAGAAGCAAACAAGAAATCTTCCCGTAAGAATTCATTATTCATCCAATCTAACCCTAAACAATGTTTATTATGATTTATTTATAACCTTGAAAAGAAAGAAACCCTAACTATGTAAAAGGCCTTTAAACATGGGCCTCCTACCAAAATAATTTAAAGCCAAAACTAATATTTCTAAAATATAACCTATTAAACCTAAAAGTTTTAAACAAGCCCAAGACACAAGTAGTAGGCTGCCAAAAGTTATGCTTCTAACGTAAAATAATTAATTAAATAATAAGGAAAGTCTTCTTGTTCATTCTTCCCAACTTGATTAGTTATCTTATCATTAGCCCTCATTGTCTCTTGAGATTCAATGTCTTCTACAATTCAGCTCATGTAGGATTGAAGCGCTTCTTTGAACATCTTAGCTCTTGATCTTGTTATTGGTCCCTCTGGCATTACTAGCTCATCTTTGGTGCTATTTCACTTACAAAGTCTCATGTTCATGCTCACATCATCCCCTCCCTCTTCAAAATGATTTGTCCTTGAATCTGAATTAAAGTCAAAAGGAGATAAGTCAGAAATATTAAAAGTAGCACTAACATTATACGCACCTGACAAGTCTATCTTGTATATATTATCATTGATGCATTCCAACAATTGGAATGATCCATCACCCCTTGCATCAAGTTTTGACTTCCTTTGTTGTGGAAGCTTTTCTTTTTGCATATACACCCAAATCCAATCACCTGATTCGAAGAGAACTTGCTTTCTACCTCTATTTGTTTTTTGTACATATATATGATTCTTTTCCTCAATTTGTGCACGCGCTTTCTCGTGTATTGTTAGTCAGCCTTCTTCTTGCCATCTAAACTAGCAATCTCAGTCAAAGGTAAAGGCATCAAATCTAACACAGTTAATAGATTAAAACCATACAAAATTTCAAATAGAGAATAACAATTAGAAGAATGTATAGAATGATTATATACAAACCCAATGAATGGCAAACAATCTTCATAAGTTTTCAAGTTCTTCCTAACAATTGGAACCAAAATGGTTCCTAAAGTCCTATTAACTACGTCAGTTCATCCATCAGTTTGTGGACGACATGTAGTATAAAATAAAAGCTTAATACCCAACTTTCCCCATAAAACTCTCTAAAAATGACTTAGGAACTTAACCTCCTTATCTGAAACAATGGCCTTTGGCACACCATGAAGTCAAACGACTTCCCTAAAGAAAAGATCATCAATGTTTGTTGCATCATCTGTTTTCTGGCAAGCAATAAAATGAGCCATTTTACTAAATATGTCCACAACAACAAATATGTTATCTCTACCTTTCCTAGTCCTAGGCAATCCCAAAACAAGGTCCAAAGATATATCAGTCTAAGGTTTACTAAGTACAGGTACAGGTGTATATAAACTATGAGGCATAGACCTAGACTTAGCTTGTTTACATGCAATACACTTGGCACAAACTCTTTCCACATATTTTCTCATATTTGAACAATAAAAATGTTCACTACGTATATCTAAGGTGTTTTACACACCAAAATGCCCCACTAACCCTCCACTATATGATTCTTTAACAATTAACTCTCTAATAGAACATGCAAGAATGTAAAGTTGTTTATCCCTAAAAAGATATCCTTTATGTCTATAGAACTTATCAATTGCAGCATCTTCACAAGCTTGATATACATTAGCAAAATCAACATCATCCACATACAATTCTTTCAAATGCTTAAATCCAAGTAACTTAGAAGTAAGTATAGAAATCAAAACGTACCTTCTCGATAATGCATCAGCCACAACATACATAAATGTTTCAAGATACTCCACCCAACTTGTATGCCTTTTGCTTAATTTCCCTTGTCCCTTCAAGTACTTGAGAGATGATGATCACTATGTATCACGAACTCTTTAAGTAATAAGTAATGTTACCAAACTTTAAGAGCTCTCACTAAGGCATAAAGTTCCTTATCATAAGTGGAGTAGTTCAAAACTGATCTGCTCAACTTCTCACTGAAATATGCTACGAGACAATTTTCCTGCATTAAAACAACCCCTATACCAATCCCAAAAGCATCACATTCAATTTCAAAGGTCTTGAAAAAATTAGGTAAACGTAAAAGAGGTGTAATACATAACTTTTCCTTTAAAGTATTAAATGCATTTTTCTATTCTTTCTCCCATCTAAAACCAACATTCTTTTTAATAATTTCATTCAATGGAGTGGCAATAGTAGAGAAATCTTTAACAAATCGCCTATAAAAATCTGCTAATCTATGGAAACTCTTAACCTCACTAATTGACTTAGGCGTTAGCCTTTCTTGCATAGCTTTCACCTTTTTATAGTCAACCTCAACTCCCTTAAAACTCACCACAAGTCCTCAGAAGACAATTTTATCCATGCAAAATGAACACTTCTTAAGGTTTGCATACAACTTCTCTTTCCTAAGCACATCTAAAACAATCTTAACATGCATGACATGTTCATTTAAGTTCTTACTGTAAATTAATATGCCATCAAAGTAAACAACCATAAATTTAACAAGGAATTCACACAAAACATGATTCATTAAGAGCATGAAGGTACCAAGTGCATTGGATAAGCCAAAAGGCATAACCAACCACTCATATAATCCATATTTAGTCTTAAATGCAGTTTTCCATTCATCACCTTCTTTCATCCTAATATGATGATAGCCAATTTTTAAAATCAATTTTAGTGAATATGCAAGCACCATGTAACTCATCTAGCATATTATCTAATCTAGGAATAGGATGACGATACTTTATAGTGATCTTGTTGACCGCTCTACAGTCCACACACATCCTCCAAGTTCCATCTTTCTTTGGCACTAAAAGAACTGACACAACACAAGGACTCATGCTCTCCCTCACATACCCCTTTTTAAGCAATTCATCCATTTGCCGTTGTAATTCCTTTGTCTCCTCTAGATTGCTCCAGTAAGCTAGACGATTAGGAATTTAAGCTCCTGGTACTAAGTCAATCTGGTGCTCAATCCCTTTTAAAGGTAGTAACCTATGGGGTACCTCTTCAGGAAAAACATCATAATAATCCTGCAAAAAGGACACAAACATACTAGGCAAACTTAGGTCATGGTCAGTGTTAGTAAACAAAGTTTCCTTAAACTGAATCAAAATGTTCTCTTGCCTAAATATGCACTCTCTAACTCTCTCTCTCTTTTGCATAAAAACATGATTGTGTCTTAACTTTTCACTCCTCTCAATTTTTCTTTGCTCACTTTTCACGTTCTTTTCTTTCTTTTCACTCACTAACTTCTTCTCTTCTGCACATCCCACTTTCTTTTCCTCACTTTTGTAGTCACTCACCATTGGGCCTTTAATTTTATTCTTTCTCTCATGGCCTCTTTTCTCTCTTCTTTCTGTTTCACCTCACTACCTGAATCCCCGCTTAATGATTGTTGAATTTTCAATTATTCAAGGTATGCTTCTTTGGGTGATAAAGGAGCAAGGGTAATTTTCGCCCATTATATATTTATTCATGTACCTATCATGCATAACACACCTATCAAATTGGCATGGCCTACCCAACAATATATGACTAGCTTGCATAGGCACGACATCGCTCACAACTTCATTCGCATATTTACTAATAGACAATGCAACAACAACTTGCTTAGTAACTTTAAATTCACCACTTTCATTCAACCACTGTAGTCTATATGGATTAGGGTGTTTATCACTTTTCAACCTCAACCAAAGTAGTACTATCCATATTAATGCAACTACCACCATCTATAATCATACTACAAGCTTTCTTACCTACTAAGCATCTCATGTGAAATATGTTCTCCCTTTGTTCTAGGCTATCCACCCTTCACAACATATTCAACATTCTCATCAACATTAGAAAAATCTTCCAAAGGTGGCACACTTAAATCACTATGATCAAACTCATTACCATCATCAGACTCATAAACAATTTCACCATCCTTAATAAACATAGTCTTCCTATTAGGACAATCAGATGCATAATCACCACACCCTTGACATTTAAAGCACTTAATATCCCTATGTTTAGAAGGTTTATAGGATGAAATAGTGGTACCTTTTTTAATTGAAGTACTCCTCTCCTTGCCTTTGTTTAACTCGTTGTTTTCTCCTTGGAATCCGAATAGTGCTTCCTCTTCTTATCTTCATTTTGGATTCCATTTACTGTTAGAATTTGAGAAAGACCCGGCTACCTTCCTTTGTTTTTTTTGCCTCTCCACCTTCATGGAAATGTTCACTAGGTCCTCCATCTTTACATAATGTTGCAACTCAACCACATTAGCAATTTCCCTATTCAATCCGCTTATAAACCGAGCCAGTGTCACCTATTCCTCCTCTTTTATGTGAGCTTTAATCAATAGTTATCTCCTTCTCCTTATGATAATCTTCTACTAATCTAGTTTCTTATGTGAGTCTATGTAATTGCTGGAACAACTCTCTATAGTAATAAGATGGCAGAAACCTCTTCTTCATCCCTCTTTTCATCTCTTCCCAAGTGGATATAGGTAGTTCCCTATTCCTCCTCCTATTCTTTACCAATCCATCCCACCAAACTAATGCATAATCAGAGAATTCCACTACTACCAATCTCACTTTCTTATCTTCAGAATAGTTGGGACAAGTAAAAATCATGTCCACATTTCTTTCCTATTCTAAGTATACTTCAGCATCATTCCTACCGTTGAAGGATGAAATTTTTATCTTGATGGCATTAATTTTGCTATCTTTTCTCTCCACTCTTTCTTCCCTCCTTACTCTACCCCTCATGGATTGCACTTCATCTTCATACTCGTTATAAATTCTTTCCAATTCTTTCTCCCGATTCCTATGACTACCAATTAATCTACTACAGTTTGAGATTCTACTAGTTTCATTAATTCTCAAATCCATCCCATTTATCCTAGTAGATAACTTCTTGAACTCATTCATGAATGCCTTATACATCACTTTCAAATCAAACACATTGTCCTCCTTCTCATGTAATGTTTCCTTTCCATCCCTTATATTAGCCATTATCATGATAAAAACTGCAAGAAAAATGATTAGCAATAAAAGATAATCTCACAAGTCACTCACTTACGTGTTTCACTCCAAAGATGACACTTCACTCGTTTTTCACTCAAAATTGGCTTTTTCCCTCTTTTAAGTTTACACACTCAAGCCTTTTCCTACTCAAACTTGATGTCCTCAATTGCACTTCAGAATTCAGTTTCAGTCAAGGTAATGCACAGACAACAAATTAAGATTTAGGAATGTAATGAAAATATGTAAGAAAGACGATGAGCACAAAACTATAGGCAAGTATACTGAAATCAAAGAAGGCAAAATGGACACACAAGAGGAAGGATATATAATGCCCACAAAATTATAGAATTTAAATTAACAAGAATCAATTTGTTAATTATGTTGTAAATGGAATCAAAAATAATAATAATAAGAGATTAAAAAATAGAAACTTAGAATGAAGGAAAGACACTAAACAAAATTGGAAGCTAACAAAAGAAAATCTTATAATCACGTCAATCCCAAAGATAGGATTTGTTTTTTTTCAACTGTTTTTTTAACATTAGCTATCGTTTTCGTTAAAGTCTTTAACGCAAGCACCTTTTTTCATTTTTTATTTTCTGACTTTTTTTACTGCAGCAACGTTTTCTTCTTGTCTAGCTACTTATTTTTTTCGTTTCTTTTCAGAAAACACAATAGTAAGATGAACCATAATTTCGAGTTCTAATGGAAAATAACAATAATAACAACACATAAACATAAGATAAATAAGAATTTATCTAATCCAAGTTCTGATACCAAATGATGCGGAACCCTAAGGCTAAAAAACCTAAAACCATTAAACACACTTTGGATAGAACATGAACAAAAAGAAATCCTCATCCCTAATGAACCCCCTAATCAATTATATGAAAGGAAAGGCATATAATAAAGTTGATTTGAAAATGAGAATAGAAATTCGCCGTAAGTGTTTACCTTGATAAGAATTATATTCTTGATGTAATAGAAGAAGACAAGAAATCCTCCCTTAAAAATTTGTTATTCATCCAATCTAACCCTAAATAACGTTTATTATGATGTATTTATAACCCTTGAAAAGAAAGAAACCTTAACTGTGTAAAAGACCTTTAAACATAGGCTAATTTAAAGCCAAAACTAATATTTATAAAATACAACCCATTAAACCTAAAAGTTTTAAATAAGTCCAAGACACAAGCAGTGAGCTACCGAAAGTTATACTTCTAATGTAAAATAATTAATTAAATAAGAAGAAAAGTCTTCTTGCTCATTCCTCCCAACTTTATTAGTTATCTTGTCTTTAGCCCTCATTGTCTCTTGAGATTCCATGTTATCTACAATTCGGCTCATATAGGATTGAAGTGTTTCTTTGAATTTCTTAGCTCTTGATCTTGTTATTGGTTCCTTAGGCATTACTAGCTCATCTTTGACGCTATTTCGCTTACAAATTCTCACAGTCATGTTCACATCAATGCTGGTTGTGTAGACTCAAGGAAATCTACTTTTGGTTATCTATTCCAACTAGTAGGAGGGGTAATTTCGTAGAAGAGTGGAAAATTGTTTGTCATTGCTACTTCCACTATGGAAGCTAAATTTGTAGCATGTTTCAGGCCACTATTCAAGCATTATGGTTGCAGAACTTTGTCTTAGGGCTAGGTATTGTTGACAGTATAGCTAGACCATTAAAATTTTATTGTGATACTTCTACAACTGTGTTCTTCTCTAAAAATGACAAGTATTCTAAGAGTGTTAAATACATGAGTTTGAAATACTTTTCAATCAAATAAGAACTGCAAAAACATAAGGTGTCAATTGGCCATATTGGAACAATCTAATGGTAGCAGATCCGTTAACTAAAGGATTGCTGCCTAAAACATTTACTGGTCATGTTGAAAGGATGGGCATTATAGATAAGTCCTTATTAGCATGAGATCATGCTATGCATATACATATGTTTGGTTATTTGCTATTATTGATTTGAAACTTATGAATTCAATTAAAGCTATTGTTTTTTCTTATTTGTTAGTTGTCACATTATGTTGTATACAAGCATTGTTTTATTGTGATGAAAAATTATGTTTAAAGAAAACATTGAAGTTGAGAATTAGAGTATTTCTCAATTACAATTATTTTGAGTTGAGTTCATTATGTGATACATGGAAGGAATCGTGTTATTAGATAACTTGTGACTATCATGATTCCATCATTTCAATTCATTCAAGTTAGATGACTTGCTGGATTCAACATATAGTGCACGCTTATATTGGTGGATCATTAAGTCGTAACATAGGTCAAATGAGAGATTGTTATACTAATTTAATAATTATAAAGGTGTGACCCATATTACCAAGGTTAATTCTAATATAAGGTGAGTCCAAGATAATGGTGACTAAGCTTATAGAGAATATTATAGTCGTTAGAGTTTTATTATAATTAATAAGAACCCTTTCCCTCTCCCTTGAGTCAAGCTAACAGTTACCAAAACAATAAAAATACATTCTTGCACTGTTGCAAAAGAACAAAGAAAAAAAAGAGTGGATAAATTCTTTGCGTAGAGAAGGTGTTTGCAACCAAAATAAATAAAGATTTATCATTGTAAACATATATTAAACATGGAACAAAGTTAGTATTTCTTTCTCTCTCTCTCTCTTATATTATGAATCTTAATTGAATGGGTTGGATTAATTGTATTATAGATGATTTTGGGAGAATTCTAGACTTGAAATATTGTTTAGAATGATATAGTTTCGATTTACAAGAATGTATAGGGAAAAAAAGAAAATTTTTATGAAATGAAAATATTGTACTACGTATTCTCTTATACATTAGAAAACACAAAATTTAAACTTTTCTAATAGTATAATAAAATTAGATATAGTTCCAACATAATCCTCAAAAAAAATATTAAAATTGATGTTTTAAATATAATCAACTTCATTCAATAAACACATTATATCTTTGGTTGAATATAAATTTTATTTATTTTGCTTCGTCATGTCAAAATTTTAGTGAGATAAAAGTGTAACTTTTTTCATTTAGAAAAATGTAAAATTAAACATCTCAAGCATTTGGTAATTTGTTTGTTGGTATTCATATTAAATTTTTAGATTTGATAGGATTAATGAAAATGAAAATAAAAAATAAGGTAGAGATATAATAGTTTGGTAAACTCTAATAATATATAAAATTATATATTTGTGTTTGGTAAAGTTACATACTATTGGACCTCTCTAAATTTCGTGTATCAGCAGAATTTTTCCTGAGTATTGTCGTTATTGTTGTTATAAATTATAGTAATTACTAAATATATGTTGAATATATATAAACTTAGGGATTACCGTTGGTGTACTAGTAAACATATCTGTATCTAATAAAATAACCGAATTCTTTAAAGAACTCACATAAGTCACTTGCTACTCTTGAAGATCAAGGCATCAGTTTCTCGCGTCTGCCCACCAAGATAGGAAAAAATTGTTCAATTTAGTTGAACTTCAATGGTGAATTTTAGTGTGACTTTTGAGATATGAACACTCAGCCGATTGAATAGTCTCTGGAATATAACAGTGGAACATGTCCTCCGTAGAAAAAAGGTACTTGTTGAGCATATCGGTTTGGCTTTTTGGACTAAAGTGACGGCGTAATTGGGTCCTAAGATTCTTAAAGATCTGAAGAAAGCTTACGTTCCCTTTGACTTTTTATTACTGCCGTGTGAATGATCAAATAGTGCAAGAATTCCATTAGTTCAACATCCCTAGGGGATTCTAATTGTCCTACAGTTAATTTATAGCCTGAGTGATTTTTTTGTTGTATTTGTAATCAGGTAGAGTTGGTAAAGCCGAATATACCTACGTATTCTTTGAAATATTTCTACTTCTCGATCAGTAACTTACTACTGCCCGTAGGTTACTTGGAAAGCAATTGTCCTCCAGTTAGCTTCTTTCTTCTAACTTCTAACCTAGTACGTTCAGGGAACTTAAAACTTTAGAATTAGTCAATTTAACTACCAATTTAACAGTTTCTGCAAAAGCCAACCACCTGGTTTCTTTTTCATTAAACGGTTCAAATGGAGTTCCTCAGGATGTCACTCATGTAAATGTTGACACCTTTGATCATACAGGTTGGACTAAATAAAGTGTGAGAACACCTAAACGCTGTTGATCATACAGGTTGGAATAAATAAAGTGTGAGAACACCTTAACGCTGACTAGCCAACCATTCCAAGCAAACCCGTATAGAAAAACCATAGAAAAAGTCAACATTTAGTTTTTGTTATCGTGGATTGCCAAAGGCAGACTGCTCTTGCGCCATCTCCAATAATTAGCTCTTAGTGCATCCAATTGTTCCAACTTTGAACAAATTGTTTTTGCCAAGTCAGAATCAGGTTCACCTGGGACAGACGGGCTCAGACCAGCTACTGAATCTCTGAACTCCTGATTAGCTCGGAACCCATGGCAGAGAAGATCCAAGAGCATGCTCAGAGCAAATACAGGGTTGTCTTTGACACTCAAAACCTTCAGACAGACAGAAGAGACTTGAGGATTATTGACCAATGACTCCGCATCACCTTTGTAGAGTCCTCGAAGATATCTCCACGGGCTCTCATTCTCGGAGTTGGCTAAAATGGCCTCAATGGTGTAATTTACTTCAGAGTCTCTCATGGCTTTTAGGCCTCCCAGTAAGGGAGATCTAGTTATCACAAAATATCGCTGATAAACAACAGAAAAGAGAAACGTGAAATGTCAGAAATGAAGACAAAAAACTTAAATTAGTGGCATAACCGATAAACATGCTACAGTTGATATCACTGCAAATTCATGCACAAAGAAAGTCAATTAACATGAGAATTGAAATCAACATCCTTTTCCCCCCCAGTTTCTTTCTGTAAGACAACATGAGAGATTTACTTTTTGGCCAAAACATATAATGATCTTTTATCTTTCTCAGGGAACACTGTCATCCTCACCTGATTCCAAGCAGAATTGTTGAAAGCATCTTCTTCTAGGAGATGTTTACAGTAGTCAAGTTCGTCTTCCCATCCTCCTAAAGCTTGCAGTACCCACTGGTCCAAGGAACGAAGAATACTCAAATAGTTAATTAAACATAATAAAGTTAAGTCCAAAGCAAAAAATGAGTTAATGAAAAGGGCCAATTGCCATAAACAACCAAGACCTTCAGGAATTTCTTCCCAATTTCATAATAAACTTTCATCTATTTCAAGTTTAACATGACTTCTTAATATGCATCTAGCTGAAGCATATCGTAACTGAGCTTGTTGAAGTATTATCAGCAAATTGCTAAAAACATTAGAGTCCTAATAAATATGTCGAAAACCTGCATAGTAATAGAGCCAAGACAACTCAAGTTTATGTTAGGAGGAATAAAAAGAGAGTAGAACGGCAAAAATGAATATACATATAGAGTAAATACATATATATATATATATTTGGTTAGTTGCAGGGAGGGGGACTGACAACCTCATGATTGGTTGTCAGCTAACCGAATCTGTGATTCCTAAAAGATTCTCAGTATAAATAAGCAATAGACACGAGGAGAGAGGGGTTCTTTGCGTATACTGTTGAGTGAGCCATAGGCTGGAGGTGCTGGTCCTCGAAATCCAGTTTTGTCATTTTCATTCAGCTAAAGAAGCAATACAATCATACAGATTTATCTTACCTTGTTCTGGAAACTTATCACATAGCTACAAATGCGGACGGTCCACAATAGTACATTTCAATGGCAAAAGCCATATCTAATCAGGATAATATATTTCAAAGGAAAAGGGGACCACAGTAGTATATTTCAAGGGAAAAAGACCACAACACTGACAAAACTGCCATATTGACAGATACATTGCAGAATTAAAATGTTACTATTCATTAGTTGATGGTGAAAATGCTATGGTAAAGTTGTTAAAAACATGGAATTTCAGACCTTTCTTGGCAACTTACCCTGATTAAACTATGGAACTAAAAAACTCCATGCAAGTTAGATGTATTTTAAGAGCAACAACGACCAAACAACAAACCTGCCTGTGAGACCAAGCATGATAATTTTTGGCATCAAGGGAAAGTATTTTCCTTGTGAACTGAAGTTCCCTTGCTGTTGCATCATTTCCCAGTTTCTCAGCAACCCACCGCCTATGATGCCTAAAATAAAACATCAATATCTAGCTTAGAACTACAGCCATAGCAAGATCAACAGAAGAAGCTTAAACTATACATTTTTCAAAAGCATTTGACAACATCCCTTTACGACATAGAAACCTCCAACTTAGCATTTTATTTTATTTTTTTGGTCTAGTACAAAGCTTACAAATTAACCAACTAGATATTATGTTGAATATTGATTAGTGTTATGCAATAGTTCAAAAGGTTGCATTTTAATGGCCAGCAACTATGACTTCCTCAGAGAGTTAATGAAATTCCTCTAGAAACTAGATCATTTTCCATGCACAAACTTTGGTCCAACAAACCAAGAACTATTTTGAATCTAAGAATACGCAGATGGATTTCAATTTACTTCAATGTATTCAAAGAGATCACATTGAAGGCCATTCCCAATAAGTCATGAATAAAATTGCGACTTCCAGTATCACTTTGTTCCCACACCAAAAAATTTGATGGTGAACATTTAACGGCAGTTGAACTCATGCAGAATCTTGGATAGTTTGTAAACCCAAAAATTAAGAGGGGGAAAAAACATAAGTGACGATATACATAAATTATCACTCACCATATTTGATAGTTTTTGGTGTTATTCTTGGCAATCTTTTCAACATTATCCAGTTCTTCAAGTAGATCTAAATCTAGTGCTTCCAGTATTAGACGCCTGAAATGCCAAACCTTCAAGGAAAAGGAGAAAATAGCTGAACAGGCAATGACGCAGATTACATATCTTTCCAAAATAAATATAAAAAGAAAATTCAGCGAGAGAGATTCTCTACATAGCAAAATTTTCAGTAGAAGTTAAACGCTTTCACATTATATACACAAGCAAAACCTAGCGCACAAGGAAGTAAAAAAAAGGAAGCTCAAATCATCAAAATAATAAAACAAAACAAAAGGACTTTTCAAAGAGTAAGATAGTGGAGGGGTTACGGTGTAATTGCCGGGATTCAAGAGGATGGCTTGGTGAGTAAGCTGAAGGGCACGAGGAGATCGCTCATCTTTGAGATAAAGGGCACGAAAATAGTTCATAATCTCCACGAAATCTTGTTTGTAAGCGATGGGGACAACTGGGTTCGGACCATCGTCTTGAGGAATCGGAATGACGTCGGCAAAATCGGGTCTTTGGCTCGGCAACACAGTCTCTCCCTCGTTCTCGTCGGAATCCATAGCCTTTCACTCTAGTCTAAAAAAGCAAACTCTGTTAACTGGCTTTCTTCTTGTCAGTGGCTTCTACGTGGCTCTCTCACGCTTACAGAAAATGACGTCATCAAGTTATTTGTTTTTAATTAATTTGACTTCGATGTCTTAAAAGAATATTTTTTAATTAATCTAATAATTCGATGCTGAGTCGAAAATTATCTTTACTTCTCTATAAAATTTATTTGTATACAATATAAAGTTTCCTTCACAAGACCAAACAAATTTAACCATCTCATAGACTTAGATATTTAATCAAATATAATGTCAAATTATTAATGTCAATGTTTTAAAAATAAAATTAAACTGTTAAGATAAAAAATTTAAAATTTTAAAAAATAATTATTATAAAATTAAATCAAAATTAATATTTTAAAACTAGAAGTTAACATAGAAGAAAATCAATTTTTAATAACAAGATTTATTAAAATATGTATAACTAAAAAGTTAAAAATTAAAAAAATAAAAGATTTAAGAGTTTAATTGTTAAATTTGCTTAAATTTTTAATCAGGATGAAATTTTCATTCAAAAAATAAATAATTATATTTGTACTTATATTTTACAAATACTTAAAATAAATCATATCTTAATATTATCCAATTATTAAAAAAATTGGTGAAATTAAGCCTACCTTCAAATTAAATTCTTATTTAATATGAAATTAAACTTAAAATAATTACAAAAATCATATAATGAAATAACATTAACATCTTTAATTAAAAACATTCAAACATCTAACTTAATTAATATTTTATAATTTCCATTAAAATACAAAACATCTTAAAACATAAACTATAAAGTTGCAATTATTTTTTTCAAAGAGAAGAATAGCTATGTAGTATATAGTATACATACATACATATAAAAAAAAAACTAATATCTGAGCTCAGTTTATTGCCTTTTTTTTTTAACACTAATTTTTTATTGAATCTTATATTATATTATATAGAGTTTGATTTTTATTAATGTTTTATGTTGGAGTAATTGTACTTTAGAAAAATTGTTCTTTACTCTCTTTCTTTCTCCCAGAGGCTCCGTTTCTACTCTAATGATGTTCTAATTCTATACCTGTTAACAATAGGAATTAATTAGTTTGTAGATTTACTTTTCATAGTTCATACTTCTCAATTTATTGTATTTTCCTTCCTCTTCTCTTCCCATCAAAGAGCTCAGAGCTTCAATTGGGAAAATGACGGTGGCAGCAGGAATTGGGTATGCGTTGGTGGCATTAGGACCCTCTTTCTCAATCTTCGTCTCTGTCATCTCCAAGAAACCTTTCCTCATTCTCACCGTTCTCTCCAGGTTTCTTCCGCTTTTCTTCCACAAAACTTTCTTCAAAGTTGTTCTTTTTTTAATTGTTATTACTTTTTAATGCCCTTCTTCGTTTCTTATCGAGAATTTGTAAGAAAGATTGGATATTTGAGTAGGAAGTTATCAAAAGGAAACTGGGTTTTGTTCATTTTGTGGCTCTGAATCTTGTGTTCTAGAGATAGTTTGACTTTAATATGGGATCCATTTATTGTTTCCATCTATGAATGTTGGAATTCTTAATTCCTAAATAAGCATTTCCACTTGTACTTAGCTCCTTTTCAGTCACTTATTGGTTGGGTACATTATGAACGTGATCACCTTCACATGGGATCAATTGCGTTTAACTGTATACTGGCCTTTTTTGTCAGCTTATGAATTCTTCTTCAAACATTCAGAAAGGAAGACGAGTGATTTTTAGTATATTGTTTTGAATTCGTTTATAATTTATGATTCTTGTAATCTCACGGGTTGTTGCAATCTTTGTATGTAGTATGCTGTTATGGCTTATAAGTCTGATTGTGCTGTCCGGAGTGTGGAGGGCCTTTCTTCCGCTTAAATCAACGGTATGGTGGCCTTACGCAATACTTATACTTTCATCTGTTAGTTTCCAAGAAGGGCTCCGGATTCTCTTCTGGAAAGTTTACAAGTAAGTTGCTGGGTGCAAACCATTTTATAGCTCTCTTTCTCTTTGAACTTGTGTAGCTAAACGGCTTAAATTCATGCTTCATTCACATTTAATCTCACATAAGGACAAATGACATAATTATAAGAATTCAGTGGATGTGCTTGTGTATCGTATGTCATGTAATATGGAGGAATGATTTGGCTTGCTAATCATATAAAAAATGTTCCTTTTCACTTAAGTTTTTACAAGTTAATGGGTTTTTATTTTCTATGGGTTCATTAGTCTGGTTGTGTAATGGATTCCCCAGTGAATTTTTCCGAATATACACAGCTGAAATGAAAGTGATCAACAATAAGGATAATAGAATATTGAGGAAATTCACTAATTTTAAGATTTATTTGGCGTGATCCACATCTTTGTGGGTTAACATTTGTAAAATTCCTCATGTTTCACGGAAGATACTTAATTGTAAGTAGCTGTCTTGATAATCAAATGTTGATTAGTAACTTCTCGTTCTCCAGCATTGGGTTTGTGTGTTTTTCAAGTTCACTATAATGGCTATATTTTTTCCGACCTTGCTGCTTGTCTTGAACAGGTAATGCTTATATATATGCATAAATAGAGTCATTCATTGGCTTCCTTCTTTTAGAATCCATATATATGCATAAATAGATTCATGTTCTAAAAGATTCTACTGATAGTTGCACCTAAAGAGTATAATTTTCTGCTACAATTCATGAGTGAGAATCTCTTCAAGTCTCTGTCATGTTTTGTAACATTCTTTTGTGCGGATGTTGTATAGGCGACTGGAAGATACACTGGATGCTTTTGCGGATAGAGTTTCTAAACCACACTTGTTTCTGACAGATAAAATGCAAATTGCTCTGGGTAAGCATTGAAGTTGTTTTCACGTTATTCCTTATTATTGTCCAAATTGCTATAGCACCATAGGTTGCTTTGTTCATGACCTTGTGATAGTACCTTCTCTATTCCATTTTATTTGCAACATCTTGAATACAATTTAAGCAAATATTTTGTTCAATAATTGCTTTTAGGTTGAGATTATTGCTGAGCTGTAGTAAAAAGGATTAAGAAAACATGCCTGCTGAAATATGTTCAGAATTTTGATACAGTGATGAGATATTTTGGAAATCCTTATTTCTTCTGTGAAAATGTGTTCAATATAGTATGTTGGAGTAACAATCAACAGTTTATCTCAACCCTTCTTTTCCTGTTGCTTCTGACATTTAGTCAATGGGGGCCCATGAATCTTCTTTACATTTTGCCCATCAGCATTTGCTGGGAGAAAGACAGTGAAAGAGAGAGCTAGTCATAGAATATTGTGAGTAGCTGAGGGACAGCACAAAAAAGTCCCTTTTCATGGTTGAACATAAAGATGCAAATCATAGGAAAAGAGATGCCAACCAACATACTATTGAAGTTTAGCTGCTAGAAGAATGAAAAATTGTTCACCATTGAGATAAAATTGTGTTGATTCCCTGCATGCAACTAATGTCCGTGTTGCTGAAACCCTGATGACATGAGCAGATCAGCTAATCTAAGAAGCGTATTGTCTTTGTTGGAAATTAGTTCACTAGTTGTCGGTTTGCTTTTAAGGATAGGAATTAGGCTTATGTTTGATTCTGACAGTATGACAAAGTTGACCCTATGCATTAGACCTTTAAAACTGTATCATCAGTTCAATGAGGATTCTATAGATGGATAGAAATGGTAATATAAATAAATTGTGATTCTACTATCAACCCAGCTGTTTGATTTTGACAACCTACAATTCTCTCTATATCTTTTCTTGTATGTGTTTGTTCTACTTCCTAGTATTTCTTTTGCTTTATAAATGTGTTCTTAATAACACTCAAATTATGCAGCTGGTGGTTTAGGTCATGGTGTAGCCCATGCTGTTTTCTTTTGTCTTAGTGTCCTAACGCCAGCATTTGGCCCAGCAACATTCTTCGTTGACAGGTGTTCACAGATACCATTTTTTCTTGTCTCTGGTGAGTAAAGTTTTCTATTCAAGTATTTAATGTCTGAATTAGACATTAGTAGACTTCATGCACTTCAGTGTGTACTTGTAGTAAGGTGAGAGAGGGGAGGTGTTGTCACACTTGATGCTATAATCCTTGCATGTAATGACCCAGTTGCTGAAAACGGGGTAGAGAGACATTTAGATAAAGGGTAGATGTGTTTCATTTTTTGGTGAGGGATAAATGTGGTGATTGGTTATAGTTACCTAATTAAGAGGAGTGACCTGAAGCAGTATTCAAGTTAAAATTAGTGCTATAAGGGTGATGTATGTAGTAATAGTCCTTTACATTGGTTTCTGGAGACAAAGTTCTTATGGGAAGCTTTTAATGCGAAATTTATAGAAAATACAATATGGTGAGGTAAGAGGACTGTTATGGAGAAAGCACATATGGTTGAGCAAAGATACTTGGCGAATGGTTGTGGTAACCAGGAATCCCCCGTTCCACTGGTCAAAATGAATGTATTAGTCAGTATATGGTAGTTGAGATGCTCATAAGAAGTAACCTGGTTTGTTAAGTTTACTTTGAATTACAACATTCCAATGATGAGATATATTGATGTTCGCTTTCTGTTTGTTTTACATGGGAAGCAATTATTGCCCTTGCTTTTGTTACGATTCACACCTTCTCTATGGTAATTGCTTTCAATGGGTATGCGGAAGAGAATAAAGTGGACCAATTTTTTGCCCCTACAGTTCATCTTCTGGCAGCACTGGTGGTAAAATCCTCATCATCTGTTCATGTTTAACTATGCACTAAAGCAGTTTACCTAGTATAATTTGCTAATAGTCTACAAACTGTAATGCTATTGGGATCCTGATGAGATGTATACAGTATATTTTGGCCACCAATTGATGGACCTTGAAATGGAAATTTTCAATTATGGAAAGCAGTTGCTCACATCTCACCCATGGACATGATATTATGTTTTATGGATTATTTATGGTTAAATTGAACTACTTTATCTCAAATATTTCAATTACAGTAGTGATAGAAATGACTTGTTGCTAGTCATTGAAATCAGATGTCACTAGAACAGAAATGGAGAGATATTTTGGTTATCAATATAGGCCTAGCTGTGTTCAATAGGAAGAAATGAGAACATGGAAAGGAGAAAGAAATAAGAACAACAAAAATGGACAAGAAAGAGATGAGAAATTGGGAGAGGCGAGTACTCGAGAACAATGAAATAATTTATGTAGCAAAGATATAAATTTTCTTTATGACTTACGGAACTTGAATGATTTGAACTTGCATGTTAAAGTTTATTTAGACAGTCTTTGTAATTGCTGCTTTGGGTGGTACTGATAAACTTCTCTTATTTCTATTAGACACTGGTAAATTTTGCATCTGGAGGCTGTATGGTTGCAATTCCTCTCTTGTATTGTATGGCTCTCTTGACCTTGATACATTGTGGGAAAATGGTGTTCAGACGTTTAATAGAAGATCGAAACAGGCGGAGCCATTTGTAAGCTTATTGTGGTTACTCTAAACTCTCATGTCCTTTGCCTTCTTTTTTGTGCATTTATTAGATTTCTGTATGAAAAGTAACAATGGAAGAAGAAAGTTTAGTATTGTCGAAGGAGGTCTTTGATATACGGTAGTAGCTTTTTGTTTCGACTCCTTTTCGCTTTGTTGGATTGCCCATGTATGGCACGCATATGAGCACCTGCTCAATCCTGAAGTGAGCCTCAACTCGATTTAACATATTTCTTAGACACTGGCTGACGTAGGATGTTAACGGGGACCAACATTACAATCTTCATTATTTTCTCTACTTCCATGCTTTCTCTATCTAGAGGGATGCCCCTATTTGCCTACTTCGCTCATTATTTCTGATAATATACTTGGTGAGAATCCTGTAATCAAAAAAATAAAAGCAATGCGACTGTGGAGGTTCGGACAGAGTGATAGTATCCCATATTGGATGCAGAATTTGCTCCTGGACATTGTTTCAGACATCTTACACGGTTGCTCCGGCAAGGAGAATGGGCACGACTCATTCAAACATGAATTAAAATGTTGAGGTGACATTACAATGTGGAATTCCAAGCTTTACAGAAAAGGAAAAAAAAAAGATGAAATTGATATTATGTCATAACTGAAATTAGAGATGATTGTGCTCTGATGTACAAGAAATAATTTGAAGAATTTGACAAGGAGAAGAAAGAAGAACATGGAATATTGGGTGTTGATTACAAGATGATGAAGCAAAAGTAGAAGCCAACTAGTTAAAACTCCAAACTTTGATTCTGTTGTTTCAAACAAAGGAAAGAATCATGTCATTTGTGATCTATATAACATACCAACAATATTTAGAGCGTTAAAATATATACGAAAATTTGTGTCCTCTTTAGATCTACTTCTTGGCAGTTCTGAAATAGGTTCACTTGAAAAAGAACTTCCAAATGTCTCTATCTGTCATCTCCTTTACTAGATGGGCTCCAAAAATGCCCTCTTCGTCAACTAGACTTTTCAAATGCCGAGCACCATTACTGAAACCTACGTAATGCCTCTTCGTTGCCAAATATAATACACCATAAGGTGGCCTCAAACACTGATAAACCAGAGCAAAAGGGACAAATGTAAGTTTACAGGCAAAGAGACATGGTTGTTTACACAATTGGGATAAATTAGATCAGAAGAAATCAATAAACAAACTGACCTTTTTTATAAGGGAATAAAGCTTCTTCAAAGAGGTCAGGGAATATGGGATATCTGTAATCAAAATCACATCATAACCACCTCCATGATCTGTTTCATTAGCTCTTTCCCATGCCCGACTTCCTGAAAGCTTTCGAGAACGTCTTGAAGGTGGTTCCTGACCTATAATGCTACCATCTTGGCTACTGCATCCATCCATGAAATCCTCCTCAGAGAAGCTCAGACTCATCCCTGGCGTCACTTCAGATGACTCGTTCCTCACAATAGACAAAACTGTAGGGAGTTCTTCCCAGTCTCCAGCATAGAAGTGTACAGATGGCGACAGTGTATATCTTGATGGAGTCAGAGGGCTCTCTGGCTGTTGGCTCTGTCGGTCCCGAGCTTGCTCAAGATTAGCGAGGACATTTGGTATAGTTGTGCACCTTATAGTTTCTGCATTGAGGTCCTGAAAGTGCACTGTAGAAGCTCCCTGTGAATCAATTCGTTAGCTTAAATGAATTCACGCTAATAAGGCATTCTCCAAATCCTTAGCTACAAACGTTGAGAATAGATTGCAGGTTTTTTACTTGGAGTCTCTTGTGCGTCTGACTTTTCACTACCGTACGTTTCACAGTGACTAATCCCTTACAGATATGAAACTAGTTGTCTCAGAAAACCAGAAAAAACATTTATCCAAAATTAGAGTTTTTTTTTTCCAACCCAGCAGCAGACCACATTCATATAATGGCTAGTTTGGAGGAAAATTTTCTGCTTCAAGAAAACAGCTTAAAATCACAACCTTCGAGAACTTATACGGGGCATTGGAGTAAGAAGCATATGGGCAGTTTTTGTTAGCTCTTTAGTTCAGATTTCAACCAGTTAGTACATATCTGTACTTGGCATACAAAATCCTCATGCCAACAACCCATATCTAAGGCCCAATTCATCTTACTTTTGAAATGGTGAAGATAAACAGGAAACACGTCCAGAGCATAAAATACTAGAAACAGACGAAGACAATATTAACATAAATCGACACTAGTAATTAAAAAGGAACAAGACATTGATTGGAATGCAAAGAATGGTCAAGTGGCAATTACCTTCAGGCAAGTGAATATCCCCGAAAGCCCATAGCTACAGCCAAGCTGCAAGAATCATCGAGTACAAAGATCAAGTGCGAAACAATAAGCAAGGATTCATTAATTTTCTAAAAACCAGAGTTGGTTTCATTTGATTAATACAAAGAAAGATGAAAGATTTCTTGACTGCCTAGCATCAAATGAAAACAAAAAAGAGAGGCTTCTTCATTACTTTTTCTACTTTAAATGAATGGTCTGATCAGAATCTTTTAAGTAAACAAGGGCAAATCATCTGATGAGCCTGCTTATGAGTTACATTTGATATATCTATGCTTTTTAGTTTCCATAACATATTGTGTCTAGATATTATGTGCCTAGCAACTAGCCTATAATATCCAATGGATAAGAACAAGTGTCTTTTTTATCAATACTAAAATTAAGACGCCACTTTACGAGCACAAATTCTTATACAGCTACTAAAGAATTCAAAATCAGTCATCTAATGCCTCTTTTTGACATTTTTGAGGTCAAAACCTCACAGTCCCATGTATATTCCAAGTTTAATCTCATTATTCCAGCCTGAGTTCTGCTAATATTTACTATCCTTAGCCCACTAACCCTCACCATAGTGCTAAGTTCTTTATCTTACAAATAAAATTAAATAGCATGAAGGAAAGAGTTGTCCAGTGCAATGTTTACACAGAGCTCGGAACTAGTAACAGACATTACTTTTCACCACTAGAATCCACCATAAGAATACTGAGATTTTGTAGGTCTAATCTTATAGTTTGTTCAATGGATCATTGTCCAACAAGATGGCTGCATCACATGGCACGCTGTTGCATAATCATATAAATAATATGTACATACATGGTCTATGCATTGAGGTAAAGTTGCAAATGGTGTCAGTAGATATTATTTCCTATTAATTACCTCTAGCACCCTCTTGCCTCTAAAGCTTAACTGCCCATCACGAATTTCATGCCTAAGAATACTAACAAGATCAATGGAGCTATCCCAAGACTTCAGAGACCCTGCAACACAAGATAATGATGGTTTTCAGCTTTCAATTCAGTTAAGTACATTACAATAGTCATTTCTTATTGCACACCACGATCTGCCAATGAAGTGTACTTTAATAAGAAAACTATAGCTTTATATGTTTCCTAAATCGCACATACTAACCATCAGGTTTAGCTGACGTCATTTCAGAACCAGTGAATCCAAAGATATCAGCAACACTAACTATTCCCTGAAAGAGGTTTGAATAAAGCATCAAGCACATGAGGGTAACATACTAACAACAAAAAGTGAGGGATAGGATATAGAAAATAAAGCTGACGGTTAGAGGTTCATGCATCAGACCCCATAAAGCAAATGTTTCATCACAAGTAATTAATGCAAGTCCTGTATAACCCTCTTGTCCGAAAATTTGTTGAACAGCCAACTGATCCAAGCTACTGGAGAAAGGATTTCTTAGATACCTTGAACACATGGAAACCTTGCAAATCCACATTTTCCCCAGCATACCTATAAGGATGAGCCATCTGCACAAGCATAGTCATGATGTGAGCAATAACAGAAATTTCCCCTGCAGGTGATATAATAACAGAATCAAGCCAACCGCAGTGATATACTTTTGAAGGGAGAATCTCCACAGCTGGCGAAGAAAGATGCGAATCTCTTTCTGAAACAGTGGAGATACTGTGACCGCCCCGATCACTAGGCACCAAACCAGGCCAGCACTGTGAAAGCAATGATGGGGCACGCATCTTAACCTGCAAAATAACAACACCATCAACCCTTTAATAATCCAAGGCATCCAAAACAGAAGAATTACAGACCCAAGATGATAAAGTCATCCAAAACAGCCAATGAACACACAAGAAACCTAACCAAATTGGAATAAGTAACGGTGGAAGCAAAGAACGGATGAGAATAACATGACAGCATACTAAAAATAAGTAATTTTGATAAACCCAGAATCACAAAACCCTTTAAAGACTTAATTAACATGAAAAAAAAAAACACAAAGGGACTACAAACATTAATTGGCATGAACAAAAACCCAGTCTTTAAGTAAATTCAGAACCCAACGAAGTCCTGACCTCAAAGAACCGAAAAAGATGAGAATTATTGGTGAGGATTGTCTGAATCGAACGTTGATCTTGAGCACTTGTTTTATTGAAAACCAAAAGAAAGGCTAAAATAGAGTCTGCAAATTCATGGGAAAATAGGTCGTTCCCATTAAAAAGTCAAAAGGAATCAAATTTACCAGTTCCCAAACAAGCGAGACCACGGAGAAGCTTCTGACACAGAGCTTGTGGGAAATATGCCCATTCCCCAATTTACCCTTTGCTCCTTCCGATTATTACGCAATTATCTTTTTGTTTTTGTTTTTGAGAAACAAAAATATCTTGTGCACTGCTGAATTCTAAGCTCTGAAAAGGTTTAGTGTTTCCAAATTAGTAACTTCAAATTCATTTGTCATCAACTTTTTAAATTTAATTACCAAAATAACCTCTATGTAAAAATTACAAAAGAAAGGTTGTGTATATTAATAATCTTACTTTGATCCTCACTAAATGAAGAGCGCGACACGTTGATTTCTTAAATATAATAAAATATTATTATTATTATAAATTAAATTATTAACATAAAAACAATAATAAGAATCTCAATTTTATCTCTAGTTTTATCTTACAAATTTAATTCATTTTCATTAATAATTATCAACAAATAACTATGAGTTATCAATGAATACTCATGAGTTATAGGTTTTCCAAAGATACCTTAACATTAAAGGGTAGAATTACTTCTAATGTGAATAATTCATATTTTAATTTTTTTAGTGTAAGCAAGTTATTTTAAACTCATTTTCGTTTAACAAAACCTTTCAATTGTTAATTTCAAGT
>JAOQMP010000005.1:8372424-8389488 GCA_027563575.1 Erythroxylum pedicellare | reverse complement strand
TTATTATATAATTTTAAACCATATGAAACATAAATGAAAATATATATAATCAAATCTTTTATATGGATACATAAGTAAAACTAATATAAAAATAAATATTAAAACATATAAAAAAGCCAAACAATATTATATAACTCCCAAAATAAACGTGAAGATGAGTTTGTGGATATTGTGGGAATTATGTGAAAAACATAAGGGTAAAAGAGACTAAAAAATAGGTTCATTAATTGATATGAAAAATCTACCTGAAAAAGTTTTTTTTAAGAAGCTTTAAATTTGAGCTTCTTAAAAAGTTATATTTTGGCTGTCAAAAAAGTCATATCTATTAAAGAAGTGTTTTTTTATTTTACAGTCAAACACTCATTTTTCTTAAAAATGGCTTTTGCGGTAGAAAAAAGTATTTATTGGCCTCCTAAAAGTTCATCCAAATAGTCTATTTTGTCTTACTGCTTTGCATGTCCATTCATGGACAATTCGACAACTACAGTAGTAATCTAGTTAATGCTTGCATAAAGGGTTGGTGCCAAGGTGAACTCTGTGGGCTATTTGGAATTGGATTATTTGGTACCAAAGAAAACGCACAGGTATGTGAACAACGTGGTGGAACTTCAGTTGGTGTATGTGTTTGTGAGACAGAGAGAGAGAGAGAGAGAGAGAGGAATAAGGAGGGAGGAAAACTAGATTTATAAATAAATTAAATAAAAAGATGGGTCCTATATTTATAAATAAATAACTTTTAATTTTTTAAAAGTGGATCCCACCTTACTACGTCAGCAATTTCGTGGCACAAGGTCCTATAAAAATAATTTAAAAATTCTATGTCAACACTGACCTGACATTTAATAGAAGGTTTTAAATTTTCCGTAAGGGAGGGGTCAAATTTTATCGTTTTCTAAATATTATGGTTATAATTGTTTTCTCCATAATGTTAGGGTTAAACTTGTTGATTGGTAAAAAAGTTAGGGTCAAAAGTGACCCTTTTGCCAATAATGTTTCTACATGTAAATAAAGTTGTGCCAAGTATAGATTATTATGATTATAGCGATTATCTATTCTCTTTCTTGTAATAAAAGTTTGTTATCTTTAATCATTGTTTATGGAATTACTTATTTTCGTGTGATTGCATTATTTTTTTATAATTGAAGATATAATTATTTACTTATGTGGTTTTTTTAATTCTTAACTTTAATATCCAGATTGTTGTGTTACCAAACAACACTGTCTTTAACCTTAAAAAACCTAGTAATCCACAAACCCTAATCATCGCCTCCCAACTTAACCTCAAACACCACACTCAAACATCTTATCAACTAGCCGCCAATTCCTACTACCTCTAACAACCATTATTAGTGACATCAATGGCGGCAACATGTGAAGGTCAATTGCTAGCTCACACAATTAGCAACTATTATCATCTTCTACATATGACACTAGCTACCATCCTGCTTCACCAAGTTAAGCACTGATAACTAACCATTATTGTTGCTTGAACCATCGTTAGTCATAATCTTATTGTGCTCTCTTGTGTGTGAGTTATCCCTCTCGAGATTCCCATTAAAGGTTGCATTTTTGTCCCAGCCCGATCTGTGATCAATGGTCTAGGCCTAGGTTAATTGAGCCTCGAGTCAAGCCTCGAGCTTAGCAAATAGGAAAAAGCTAAGCCTGAGGCTCGATTATATAAATTGACAAAACGACGTTATTTTAAGTAAAAATTAATTGAAAAGAATAAGCAAAACGACATCACTTTGCTTTAATTTAATTTCTTCTTCACCCTCCCTCTCTGTCATTCACTCACTCTCACACTCACGTATGTAACCTCTCACTCACACTCACCATTCACCCTCCCTCTCCGTCACTCTCGCATAGCGTTTTCTTCTCTCTGACCATCGCGCAATCAATCGCCAACAATTGTGCCACCATTCTCCAGCCAACCCTGCCCCTTTCGCCATACACTAACCAACATTTGCTCATTAAGGTTGGTTTTGTCGTATTATTAATACTCAAGAACATTTAGACTTATATGATTGTTTGGAAAGGAATGTGGTCCTATATATTGGAGTCATAGACCTCTGGTTGACTGATTGTGATTTGACTAAGGAATTGAAAAGTTGAGCATGTATTCACATTAAGTGTTTGATGAAATTTCTGTGAGGGTGTGTAAAAGTAGACTAAGGATGAATGGTTACAAAATACAACTTATATTCTGGTTTGGTAAGTTGGAAAAGATCTAATTTTAAAGTATTGATTCATTAAATAACTTATTCAAACCATATAATTATTCAGTAGTTTACTTAATATACATTTGAAGACTAACAACTATCAATTACCATCTCACCTTGACAGTTATGTAAAGGCTTAAAAGTAGTGACAAGTCCATTTTTAAAAACTTTATATAACTGTTTTTTCTCATAAATTTGCTCTGTTCTTTTGATATAAGTGTTGGAAGTTTAAGATGTATGTGATTATATAATGGAAGGCTTGTTTCATTAGCATAAAGGCATGTTAAACCTTCCTTATGCATTATATACATAATGAATCTGGTTAATATAATTTGTATGAAGCCACAACTAACTAAATTGTGCCATTAATTAAACCTCATATTTTAATTAAAACTCAAATCGTTCAAATGAAGCGAACATAATAATACCTACTTAATGTTCTTTTCATGTAAGTGTTGGAAGTTTGTGAGGGCTCTATCTTTATGTTTAACAACTGTAAGCATCTTCTACAAATTGGCATAAGTTGAAAACGTTTATGTGTCTTAATTAGGTGGTTGTGTAAGTACACATGCATATTAGCATTAACTTATGATCATAGTTGGGAATATGGAAGAATGCTAGACTTTCACACATGGTAATTGTTATTTTATGTGAATTACCATAAAATGTTAATTTTTATATATTAATTGTTTCTAACCTCAAGCATTTATATGTTGATTGTTTATAGCCTCAAACATTTTTATTTATTTCTAACCTCAAGCATTTGTATGTTGATTATTCTAGAAGAATAAGCATATTCCTTTAATAGAGGATTCTAATCCAGTACTGGAGATAGAAGTAGAAACTTCTATTCCCGTACTAAATGAAGATAGAAGTTCAACTCGAACTCAATTGAAAAGTGAAGTTTGGAATCACTTTAGTAAAATTAGATCAATGGATGGGATAGAAAAAGCAAAGAATGTAAATATTGTTAGAAGATGTTGGCTAATCGTTCAAAAGGTGGAACATATCATTTAAAGAGACATGTGGATTCATGTAGTAGAAGAAGATGATATTAAGAGTGCAAACATTTTTTTACCCTTAACCTTACGAGAAAGAAGAATGAAATGAGTATAATAACTTATGACAACAACAAATCAAGGTATTTGATGTCTTTAATGGTAATTAAAGATGAACATCTACTGTCTATGGTTGATATCAAAAGATTATGGACATCCACTGTCTATGGTTGATACCAAAAGATTCTGGATGTTTTGTAATTCATTACAACTAACTTTCAAGGTTCAAGTTGGAATACATTGAAGAAGGATATTTTGAAAATTTATAAGGATAAGAAGAAAGAGGTTTTAAGAGCATTGTCGAGTAATGAAGGACTAATTGCCATTATAATAGACATATAGATAGTCAGTAACTAAAAGAAGGGTTAAGTGGCAGTGACAACACATTATATTGATAATGATTGGACGTTACGTAATAAACGTTTGTGATAATTTATATTCTTTAATATTGTTATCATTTGCCTTTTCATTATATTATGAATTTATGATTGATGTTGGTAATATTTGCATATTATAACTTCATTTATGTGCTGAAATCGTATGTAAAGGAAAGGTTGCCAACCATTTTGGGAGACTGTTTGATGGATTTAAACATCGGCAAAAAATTATCCACCATCACAGTAAAAATTTGTAGCACAAATGATGCTATAATTGAGAAGTTGAAGAGTAAGATATAGGTTAAGAGCTTGTTAGTTGGTGGAAGGTTATTCCATAGACGTTGTTTTGCGTATTCTAAACTTGATTGTGAAGGATAGGTTGGAGATGATAAAGAAAGCAGTAGATTCAATTCGGAATAGTGTAGTATATTAGAGTGCAACTCCTAAAAGAGATGAGAAATTTGAAGAAGTTGCACAAGTTTTATGCATTTCGAGTACAAAGATGTTGGTTTTGGATTGTCCAACTAGATGAAACTCAACCTTCAAGATGTTGGAGTCGTCAATCCAATATGCTAAAATGTTTACCATACTAATGCAAAGAGAATCTCAGTACACTTGCATGCCTACAAAAGATCAACGGGAGTTGATTAGAGAACTTTGTGCAAAGTTAAAATTATTTTATGATGCAACTAAATTGTTCTCGGGAACAAAATAACCAACTTCGCATTGTTGCTTTTACACTATGTGTGAGATAAAGAGTGCTTTATTTGATTGGATGGTTGACTTCAATGAGGTTATTTGAATTATGGCAAAGCAAATAATGGAGAAACTAAATTCTTATTGGTGTATGATTGGAAAAATTGTTGCAGTGTTATTTATATTGTATCTGATATACAAGAAGGAGGGAGTTACTTTTATTTATGATGGATTATATGGTGATTGATCCTAAAAGCATGTAGATATCATTAAACAATTCTAGTATTAATTGTTTAATGATTATTAACTCATAATGGAATAAATTCATGATCAGGATTGCAGTAGTTCAGGCTATTCAACTCTGACTTCAGTTTTAGGTTCAAGCTCATCTTCTAATCGAAGTTTGTTACTTTCATTTTCAAAATTTATGAAAGAAAAAAGGGCAAGGATTTCGTATAATATGATGAAATTTGATAAATATTTGACTGAAGATTTTGCACCCGAAGTTAAAGGTGAGCTTTTTGATATATTATTATGGTGGAAGAGATGTGGAAATAATTTTCCAATCATGCAAGTAATTGCATGAGACTTATTACCAATTCAATCATCCACCATTGCTACGGAGTTTACTTTTAGCACTAGTGATCGGGTTATTACTGCTCATTAGGCTTGATTTCATCCTCGTATTGTGGAAGCCTTTATGTGTACCCGAAGTTAATTAGATGATGAAGATATTAATGGTAAATTCTTTTCTTTTTAATATATCAATTTTATCTATTTTTATAGTATCTTACCTATTATTGTTTTTTTAATTTTCCTTTAATACAATCACAAGTAGTAAAGTGAAGTGACTACTTATAATCATCGATCATCAAGTGAACATTATTTTGGTTAAATATATGAAGATGAAGGTATATTTAATTAATTATTAATTATTACCATGTCCTTAATATTCCTTTACTTTTAATATTACATCACTAAATATAATGTTTGTATATACAGATAAAGTGGTGCAAAATATTGATGATCTTAACTACAACGATTAGTTGTACTCTCAATCTACCAATTTACCCTCTCCAGTCTCCAATCTTCGTCATGATATTATCTTAATTTTTGTAAATTGTATCTTTTTTGTAAAATGATTTGGATAATCATTCGTGTACAATTAAGATTACTATAGTTAATGAATTTAGTTTTATCCTTTCTCTCTTTTTTTAATTAATTAATTATTTAAGTAAATTTTCTTATAAGCTTGCTTATAACTTTTTTTTTCACTATAAGTAAAAATTCTAGAAACTGTAAACATTATAGAAAAGATAAATAGAAAATGAAAATAAAAATAATATAAATGCCAAAATGTGTAATTAATTGAATTGCTCAGTTCAAATGAAATATTTTTCTTTCATTTCCTACAATCACATACTCCTTCATTAATGAATTTGATTTCATCTTATTAATTTTATCATTATATGTAAGTTAATATATATTCATTCATTATAAAATTTCAAATTTTCCTAATCAATTGAAAATTGTAACTCTTATTAATTGAATTGCTCACTTTAGTTACAAATTTTTTCTTTCATTTTCCACAATCATATCCTCCTTTATTAATGAATTTAATTTCATCTTTTTAATTTTATCATTATATGTAGGTTATTATATATTAATTCACTATAAAATCTCAAAATTTCCTAAAATTCTTAATTGTAATTAATTGAATTATTCACTTCAATTATAATATTTTTCTTGCATTTCTTGCAATCACGCCCTCCTTCATTAATGAATCTAATTTTGTCTTATTAATTTTATCACTATATGTAAGTTTGTTTATATTCATATATTATAAAATCTCAAACTTTATAATTTTATTAATCAATTAAAATTTATAAATTCAATTAATTGAATTGATAATTTTAATTTTAATTTTAATATTTTCCTTTCATTACTTATAATTTTATCATCAATTAAATTAAAAAATATCGTATCGGGCTTGTTAAGCAAACCTCAAGCCCTACTGGTCAGGCTAAGCTCTGGCTTAATCTTGGGTCATTTTTTCCAAGTCCGACCCGGCCTACTCTCATCCTACCATCAACCTTTAACCAAGCAATAACCTCTAACAGCCCAACAACCGCACGACTCCGAAGTTTTGTAGTTCTCAATCACTGTCAATAACCACAATAACTACTAATACATCTTGTCAATCTAATGCCAACAGTTGCCGCAAATAGCGCTAGTCGCCAACGAGCATTGGTAGTCGCAGGTTAAACCATCACCAACTAGTGTCTAGTGTTTAATTTGATTGGCCAGTTTTGTGGGCTTTCTGTAATCTTTTGAATTTCCATAATTCATAGTCTTCGAAAAGCAGAGGTTATCATCATTGTCAATTCTGATAATCGACTGAGAACAACATATTAACTTTTCAACATTATTCACTAGATCAAATTTAATTGGGTGGCTTAGGGATTCAATGGTACACATATAAACTTTTCCAAATTTTAAAACAATTAATTAGGTCATAATCCGAATTAAGTAAGTAGGATTTGCAAATATTAAAATTTTAATTTCAAATTAATGTCAATAGTAATCAAATTATAAAATTAAATATGATTTAACAATTAATAACATGAATATAAATTTATATTTTATTAAAAAGATTGATTCGAAAATATTTTCCAAGGAACGTAGAGAGATATAGGGGAAGCTGGCCCAGCTTGGGCCACTCATGACTTGCTTTTATTTAGCCTCATCTTATGTTTATGAGAGTTCATTTTTAATATTTATAAAAGAAATAAAATAAGAGTTTTTTTATTTAATTTAGAGTCCATAAAATGTTAGGAAAATGATTTATTCTTAAATCTTAAGTGGTAAATTTCAATAACCACATTTTTTAACTCACCAACATTATTAGCATCTGAAATTTTTAATATTTTCTAATTCCCAAGTGCATCTTTAAATTTTAAATCCCAAGCTAATGAAAGGATGAAAACCTCCATCCTAATACGCAATTAGGGATGAGGAAATGGTTCTGGATTTGAGTGGAAGGTACGTAAGTCATGATTTGTGCACGTGGGCTGCATCTACATTGTTTTCATTCCAATCCAAGTACGGCGGCATTCATGTTATGGCAATTGAGTGAGTGAGATTGTTTTCCGTGGGCCAATTCCTTTGCTGGGTGAAGAGTTTGTGTTTTCCTTCTCCAATTTCCTTTCCTCCAACATTTGCTATCAAAACATTTAAACTTCATACCTCCTTTTTTCATTTTTATTTTTAGGAACACTTTTTTTTTAATAGTATTCCTCCGCGATCAAATAATTGACGCTTTGTTATTTTGATTTATGAAAGTTGCTCTCAAGACGTTGACGTATGAATAGTAGGTTTGTTGGAAAGGAGACACAGAGTACATGTTTATCTTATGGCACGAGCTGCTTGGTAAATGAATACTGTAAACTGTAGTTATTTATTATTAACTATAGTCAGCTTATTTGTAACCATAGTTAGCTTAACTTCAGAGTTAGTTTCTTTTTTAGTCAGTTTTCGTTCTCTGTGTAAATAACTAGTCAAGCTCACTAGCTCCTTTTATGAGATTAAGTTTTCAATCTCAACTTCTCTCTGTTCATGGTATCAGAGACAACGAGGTTCTGGTTTTCTCTTCTTTTCATCTTGCTAATCAGGGTTCTGGTTTTCTCTGGTTCTAGTTTTCTCTTCTTCTCATCTTGCTAATCGGGGTTCTGGTTTTCTCTACTTCTCATCTAGCTAATTGACGATTTCTTGTGAGTCTCCGATCTATAATGTCGAACAAAGATTCTTATGGTACTGGTGAACATTCTAATGCTTCCGCTACTGCTTTTGAAGAGAATCAGTCAGGATTTTCTTTGGTTACTGCTCCTTTGAGCAATAATAACTACCTTACCTGGAGTACTGCTATTCAGATCTCGCTTGGTGCAAGGGATAAATTAGGTTACATTGATGGTTCCATCAAGAAACCTAAAGAAGATTCTGCTGAGTACTTGAAATGGAGGAAGAATGACTATATGGTGAGATCTTGGATTCTTGGATCTTTATCTAAGGATCTAGCAGAAACTTTCTTATATTGTCAAGATGCCAAAGTGTTGTGGGATATTCTTGCTGAAAGATTTGGGATGAGTAATGGTCCTAAGGTATATCAAATGCAGAGGCAAATCAATTCTATTGATCAAGGAAACACTGATTTGGCTGCATTTTATAACAAGATCTCGAAGTTATGGGATAATCTGAGTCGACTTCGACCTTTGCCTTACTGTAATTGTGGAAAATGCACATGCAATGTGAATAAAAGACTGACAGAGATGGATGATTCCAATAGACTCATACAGTTTTTAATGGGCTTAAATGAGACTTATGAAGCAGTCAAGAATCAGATCTTAATGCTTGATCCTGTTCCTACAGTAAATAAAGCATACTCTATGATTCAGACTATTGAAGCTCAAAGGGACGTTCAAAGGAACTTTGGAGAAGTCATAGATCACAATGCACTGTTCACTCGAAATGTTGATAAGTCCAAGGAACAATCTAAAAGGAAGGATAAAAAGGATGAAAGAGTTTGTGATTTTTCCAAGAATATTGGTCATCTAAAGGATACTTGCTTCAAATTGCATGGTTATCCGGACTGATGGAAAGATCTTAAAAACAAGAAGGACAAGAACAGTGGTTGGAGAACTCATGCTAATCTCAATGAAACTCTAATAGAAGAACAGAATGTTGATGATAAGTAATGGGTTACTGATCTGATACGGCAGGAAATGGCTAAACTGATGAGAGGAAAACAAATTGATGATTGTCATGTGAATTTTGCTCATATCGATAACTTTGCAGGTATGGCAAGTAACTTGCCTCTACATTCTTCTACTTATGATTGCTGGATTGTGGATACAGGAGCATCAAGTCATATTTGTGCTAACTCACTGCTCTTTGACAACTTAAAAAACTTGAATGTGGCCACTTCTGTTCAAACCTTACATCTACCTTTATTTCGCCATAACTTGCTTTCAATAAACAAGTTAGTTAAAAAAAATCTTATTTACTTAACCTTTTATGCTAACTTTTACGTTTTGCAGGACTTGAAGAGTAAGAAGGTCTTTGCTGTTGGCAAAGTTGTTGGAAATCTCTACATTCTTGATAAACAATCTTTTTCTCAACCTTATATCAATAACCATCCTATAGATCCTTCATTAGCCTTATTTTCTTATTATCCTTGTTACTCCACATCGTTTAAAAATTCGCACTTAAATGATTCAGTTTGTACTGTTAAGAATAACTCAGTTTCTTGTATGGATACAAATATGAATAAAACTGTGGCTTCTATTCAAAAATGGCATTTCAGGCTTGGTCATCTAAGTTATGTGGTGTTGAATCATTTAACATTTTCTGTCAATAAAGGTTTTGTTCGTGAGCATTGTGTTGTGTGTCCTCTGGCAAAACAAACAAGAGCACCATTTCCTGTTAACACTATACATACTCAAACCATTTTTGAGTTGCTTCATCTAGACATATGGGGCCCTTATAAATAAAAATCTATTACTAGAGCATATTATTTCCTCATGGTTGTAGATGATTTTAGCCGGTGTGTGGACATTTCTTATGCAACAAAAGAGTCAAGTTTTCCAGCACTTGAAGAAGTTTTTTCATATGGTCACTAATCAATTCAATGTGATGGTTAAATCTATTAGAACAGATAATGGCTCAGAATTTCTCTGTAATCAAGTTCAAGAACTTCTCACTTCTCTTAGTATACATCATTAGTAGGTGTCAAAGCCACCAAAAATATATCCTACGACCAAGTTACAAAATAATTGTAGAAAATGGTAAGCAAGGTCGAATCCACAAAGACTATAGATTAATAATATTCTTTTAAAAACTAGGAAAATTTAGTAAAGACAAATAAAAGGGGGGATTTTTAATTGAAGAAATTGAACGAGATCATAAAAATAAAATAGAGAAAATCGATTGAAGAAATCATTCTATCCAAAGGCCATCTCCATGCTAATTCAATGGTGTTGATCATGGATGCAAATATAAACTCATCAATTAAATCAATAGACCAGTTATAGTTGTTGAAGATGCTTCTAACAACTTAATCTTTCCGTAAAATTGGATTAAACAAGACAACGTTCTTTGATTAATCTCTTACCAACAAATAATCCTGACTCACGCTTAGGATTCAATTCATTGATAGCACTAAAACTGAAAAAGACCTGATCCTAACGAATAAACCACATGCGTAGTTCATTCAAATTAGATTATTTACTTCCTTAATATAACCTGAAAATATGGTTCTAATCACATTATATTATTTGCTACAACTATTAACTCAACCAAACAATAACGTATTCGATCTCATTAACTAGCAATTTATTATCCTAATTAACTAAACAATTGGCCAAACCGTTTAATTAAACAAGAAAATAAACATCCACCACAACCCAATAAGTGCAGGAAATAAGTAAATATTGAAGAATTGAAATGATTAGGAATAAAAATATTTAGATCTCACAACACTTTTGCGGAACTAAGCACTTTTTCATTAGACCTTAAGCTGGAAAATAAAAGAGTCAGCTATTCGTGGCTGTTTTGAGCTCATAAAATAAAGATTCTGTTGTCGAAAGAGTGCCCCTAAACTAACAACCCTCTTCCCTTTATAAAAGAGGAGAATATTCCCAAGAAAAATGGAAAGATAATTACAACCCAATAAATGATGATAAAGAAATAAAATCCTAAGATTGTCTCCCTGATTCTTGTAATAGTGACTTCTGATAACCTTCCAAAACATATCTTTATTATTGACTTCCAAGAAGATAGAACAACCCCTATGATTTTGAACTTTTGTAGTTCATTTAAAATTTTCCGAATAAGCCCAAATATTCGAGAAATCGACAAACCTTCCTTAACTGTCCAAAATAACAGAGAGAAAATAAATCCATCAAAATATCTTGCATTATAAACATATTTTCCACCAAATATTCAAATTCCCCCACACTTATTACTTGCTTGTCCTCAAGCAAGATCTGAAAATCAAAACATTCTAACTCTTTTCGATAGATTCCAGTCCAATTAAATGGAACAAAGCTGCTTAACTGAAGAAATCCAATCTACAAGCAATAGAGAACTATCCAAAACAAAACTCATCTTCCAAATTTCATAACAAGGGAACAATTGCCTTTGAAATACCTCTCAAACATAAATAAAAGAGCCTTGCATTAGTTTAGAACACACAATTTTAAACCCAATATAATTAACTCAATTCACAACATAACAATTCCTAAAAACTTGCCAAGAGAAATCACGCTCAAGCAAGCATAGATGAGAAAAATGAAATTGCCAAGTAACAAAGACTACCAAATTCATCTTTGATTCACAAAATAGTCTTCTTTTTTTCTTCAATTTCAGCACATTTTGAGCACCTTTTAGGCTTGCATGAGATGTCATCATCCTTTCGACGCTAGGGTGAATATTTTTGATACCCATATTGAATTACTCAGAGTCATAAGCTCAGATGGCTACTAGCTCTACTCTTTATCTATCACTGAACAGTGGAGTAAGAATTTGATTAGACTTGTGCTCTTTTTTTTTAGTATGGATTTGGTCACTTTAAGTAACTTGGAAAAAGCATTAAGCACACAATTCACATGTAAAGGGACTATGGCAGATTCATGGTGAGTGTTCCAGTCATGAATTGACTGTTTCAATTTAAAAAGCATACAACTCATTACTCAAAATCCATTAAGTAGGGCTCATCTCACTTGTATCCAAGATATTTCTCAAAGAAGGTCATTCAATATTGTGAGCAAAAGAAAATCTATTCTGTTAAAGCTAGTAAAATATTGCAAAGACTTGAACTCTTAAGTGAAGCAGCTTAATTCTCGATAAACAACAGAGGTTTGAGGAAATCCATTCGACAGATTAGAAATGGAAAAATTTATATGGAAATAAGAATCAAAGTGTGTGGAATTCAACAAAAATCTTCAGCAACGAGTGATTCAAAGCAAATTCCTAAATCATTTCAGCCTTAAAATCCCCTCCCCCCCACTTAATTTCACATTGTCCCAATGTGAACTCGAGGCACGAAATAAAGGCAGGGAAAAACAAAAAATAACAAAAATGTCAAGAAAGCTTCCCTGAATGTAGATCAGATTCGCTCGATTCCTTACAAGCAATGACCTTAGGTTGTTGATCGATGGTCCTTTTGGTGGAAGGGGCGTGCCTTATGAAGAAGGATAGGGGACTACCGATTCTATCACTGAACACTGCCACTGGGGGGAAGAGATGATAATCGGTGTTGCAATCTGATCAATCTCTGAGTTTGTAGTAGATGGAGACGAGGCGGCGCTGAGTAGATCGAGACATGAATCGAAGAGGGAAAGGAAACCTTAATAGCTTCGTATGGGTCTGTTGTTTCCCGTCATCGATCCCATGGCAGTCAGTGATGGCAGTCAAAGGTAGTAGGGTGATTGGGCAGTGGTGAGATCGATGAACGGAAGTGGAAAGATCGGTGTGGTGACAATAATAGGGAGTACGAGTTTTACCCAATGTACAAAATGAATATATTATAGGGTAAATGGTTAAACATAGGTTAAATAGTCCTTGTGAAAACCCTTTTCACTCCTCAGAGGCTCCTTAAAAACGTTAGCCACCATTAAAGCTCTCCCTCGGGTAGAATTACCTGACTTTGCTCAAAATTGAAAAAAAACATAGGATTAGAGTAAATCATTTGGAGAAGATGACCGAAAAATAAAAATAAAAACTAATAAAATAAAATAAAATAATAGAACACTGAAAATGATAATAAGAACAATAAACCAGAATGTCGTCATTTTATGTCTGAGGCTGGACATTCTCCATTCTTAAGCTTCAACAACAAGGGTTTCCAAAAAGATTTCCTCTGTCCTAAGAGCTCGAAATCCCTCATAAAATGGTTTCAATCTGTGCCCATTCACCTTGAAGATCTTGTTGCTTTCCAAGCTTTGAACTTCCACTGCACTGTGAGGAAAAATATTAATAACCACAAAAGGTCCAATCCATCTTGATCTTAATTTTCCAGGAAACTACTTCAATCTTGAATGATAAAGTAATACTTTCTGGCCAATTAAAATTTTTTTCCTTGAAATTAAATTGCCATGAAAGGCTTTAATCTTCTCCTTGTAAATGCCAGAGCTATTGTATGCATCGTTTCTAATCTCTTCTAGCTCCTGTGATTGCAACATCTAATGCTTACCAACAGTATTTATCTCCATATTGCATTTTTTCACAGCCCAATAAACACGATGCTCCAATTCTACAGGTAAATGGTATGGTTTCCCAAAAATGATTTGATAAGGAGACATGCCTATAGGTGTCTTATAGGTCGTGCGGTATGCCCACAAAGCATCGTCCAAACGTAAACTCCAGTCCTTCTGATTAGGACTGACTTTTTTCTCAAGAATGGACTTAATTTCTCTATTCGACACCTCAACTTGGTCACTTATCTAGGGATGGTAAGCTGTAGAAGTCCGATGAGTGACTCCATATTTCTTGAAGAGAGCCTCCATTGTCTTGTTACAAAAATGGGTTCCTCGATCACTGATAATAGCTTTAAGTGTCCCAAACCTAGTAAAAATATTAGACTTCACAAAATCTGAAACTATTTTAGCATTATCAGTTTGAGTAGCTTTAACTTCCACCCACTTAGAAATATAATCCGCTGTAAGTAATATGTAAGTATAACCAAAAGAAGGAGGAAAAGGACTCATGAAGTTTATACCCCAAACATCAAAGATTTCACAAATTAGAATTGGATGAAGAGGCATTTGGTCTCTATGTGCTAAATTTCTAGTCCTTTGACAATTAGTACAAGAGTTACAAAAAGTGTATGAATCATGAAATAAATTTGGCCAATAAAGTCCACATTCAAGAACTTTACTTGTTGTTCTCTTTAGTCCAAAGTGACCCCCACAAGCTTAAGAATGACAAAATTTAAGAATGGATTCAACCTCTTCATTAGAAACACACTTCCTGATTATTTGATCTGAACAGTATTTCCATAAGTAAAGGTCATCCCAAACATAATATTTCACATCCCTTTTAATTTTATCTTTTTCATACTTAGTTAAATCATCAAGTAATGATCCAGTGACTAAGTAATTGACGATATCAGCAAACCAAGGAATGCTATCATGTAAAGAAAAGAGATACTCATCGAGAAATGCATCATTTAAAGGTAGTGCTTCTTCCGGCAATGGTAATCGACTAAGATGATCTGCCACTAAATTCTCAAACCCTTTCTTATCTCTAATTTCCATATCAAACTCTTGCAATAACAAAATCCATCTTATCAACCTCGGTTTAGCTTCTTTCTTCTTCAATAAATACTGTAATGTTGTATGATCAGAAAACACAATAACCTTAGTGCCAAGCAAATAAGAACGAAATTTTTCTAAAGCAAATACTATAGCTAAAAGTTCTTGTTCTATTGTAGAATATTTGCGTTGAGCACTATCAAGTGTTCTAGATGCATAGTACATGACATGAGGATCTTTCTTGATTTTTTGCCTAAGCACAGCTCCTATAGCAAGATTGCTAGCGTCACACATTATCTCAAATGGAAAATTCCAGTTCAGAGCTTAAATAATTAGGGCCAAAACTAGCTTCTCTTTTAATGTGTCAAATGCTTACTGGCAAGCCTCATCAAACTCAAAAGCTACATCTTTTTACAAGAGTCTACATAGGGGCTGAGTGATCTTTGAGAAGTCCTTGATAAATCGTTGGTGGAAACCTGCATCTCCAATAAAATAACGAACTTTCTACAAACTCACGAGATAAGGTAAATACTTTATGACATCTATTTTTGCCTTATATACCTCAATAACGTTTGCAGAAACAATATGCCCTAAAATAAGCCTTTGGTCAACCATAAAATGGCATTTTTCATAGTTGAGAACAAGATTAAACTCTAGGAATCTTTCTAAAACCTTGGTAAGATTTGCTAAACACTCATGAAAAGAATTTCCATAGACTATAAAGTTACCCATAAAAAATTCTATGATATTCTGTACGTACTTTGAAAAGATGCTTACCATACATCTTTGAAATGTTGCTGGGGCATTACAAAGTCCAAATGGCATCTGCCGATAAGCAAAAGTTCCAAATGGACAAGTGAAGGTCATCTTCTCTTGGTCCTCGAGTGTGATTGGAATCTAGTAGAAACTTGAATATCCATTAAGGCAACAATAATGAGTTCTACCAGCTAATCTCTCAAGCATTTGGTCAATAAATGGGAGCGGGAAATAGTCTTTTCTAGTTAATGCATTTAACTTTCTGTAATCAATATAAACCTGCCACCCATTTTGAACTCGGGTAGGCACCAACTCACCATCACTGTTCTCTACCACGTTAATACCCATTCTCTTAGGTACTACTTGAACTGGACTTACCCACTTGCTATCCAAAATCAGATAAATAACACCAGCATCCAAAAGCTTCACTATTTCTTTCTTGATCACCTCCATCATAGGTGGATTAAGATGCTTGTGTGATTCTCTACTTGACTTACTGCCCTTTTCAAGCAAGATCTTGTGCATACATGTGGAGGGACCTAACCCTTTTATGTCAGCAATAGTCCATCAAATTGCACTCTTATAATCTTTGAGAATCATAAATAACTTTTCTGCCTCCTCCGTAGTGAGTTTATTAGAGATTATTACGGGAAGGGTTTCTATTTCACGCAAAAATACATACTTTAAATGCTAGGGTAGTGGCTTCAACTCCAATTTCGGAGCTTGCACAATAGAAGGTAGGAGAATAGGGTGAGATTTAGGTAAGTTAAAAGAATGGCCACTACTCACCTTTGGTTCTTGCATCTCTAATGCAAGTATTACTTCACGCAACTCTTCCTCTATCATAAACTTCTCTTCAAGCTTACCAAGGCTGCTCGGATATAAATAATTGCAAAGCACAACATTAAGTTTATCATCATCACTTAAATCAAAAGTTTTGATAATCAACGGTTCAATAACATCAATGCTGAAAATAGAAGAAACATCATGAGGAAATTTCGTGGCATCCTAAACATTAAAGTTAATCATCTCACCATCAAATTCCATAGTCAATGTCCCATCATGAACATATATCTTTGCCCTAGCAGTGCTGAGAAAAGGCCTTCCAAGCAAAATATCAGATGAAGTAGAGGATTTATCATCCTCCATGTCTAAAACATAGAAATCTGCTGGAAAAACTAAGTTATAAACCTAAACCAAAACATCTTCCAACACTCCCTTAGGGTAAACCACAGACCTATCAGCAAGTATAATAACTACCCCCATTTCTTTTAAAGGATCAACATTTAGGGACAAATAAATAAAATAATGCATTGCATTTATTAATGCTCCTAGATCACACATAGCCCTTTCTATCCCTACATTCCCAATTTTGCAAAATATGGCAAACATGCCTTTGTCTTTGCACTTTTGTGGTAAATTCCTTTGAAGAATAGCATAAACATTTTCTCCCATATTTATTTTCTCATACCCGGTTAATTTCTTTTATTTGTGCAAAACTCTTTAAGAAATTTTTCATACTTTGGTATTTGTTTGATTGCATCAAGCAGGGGAATATTTATTTCAACCATCCGAAATGTGTCAAGGAACTCTTTCTCTTCTGTTTCCTTTTTAGACTTAGCAAGTCTTTGAGGAAAAGGGGGTTGGACTT
>JAOQMP010000005.1:8360185-8372324 GCA_027563575.1 Erythroxylum pedicellare | reverse complement strand
TATATAAATAATAACCACAATTTATATAAAAAAGATAATTATTATCATACAAATATAAAATTAAGAATAATATAAAGTATTTAAAATATTATAATTATAAATTTCAATATATAATAAATAATAATTACATCAAAACATCCAATAAAAAAAATAAATATTCTTAACTCTCAAATTATTATAATTTACAACAAGAGTTCGTGATAAGGAAGCAATCAAGTAAAATTGAAACATGAAACAAAAACATATATTATTTAATTTACTATCAATTAAATATATTTTATATTTTATATTTATTTAATGTATAATTATTATTAGTAATAAAATTTTTATTTTACTTTAAAAATAAAATTAAAAAATCATAATAAAAGTTTAACTAAATAACAAATTTAAAAACTTTGAAAAGAAAAGGAGAAGTTAAATTTTTAAAAAATTTTAAAAATTTTGCAACTTAGTTTCTCAAAATTTTTAATACTGATCGATATGACCGGTACTATAAATATCAATCATTATTAACCAATATTTACACTCAATATATAAGTATCTATATTTTGTACTGTTCTTTAATTGGTATGGTACGTAACAACCGGTTAAAAAAAAGTCAAAATCATGCAAATAATAGTTTTTAATCAAGTAAAAGATGCATACGGTGAAACGATAATATTAATATCTATTAATTTGTTTTGACATAGCATGATGAAGTCTATTAATTTTAATCAGATCATATGATTAGTGTGATTTGGTATTGTCTTATCACATTGGTGACTTGATAATCCTATCCCTAAACGTGAGTCCAAGTTCCATCCTCGACCGTTTGGATTCTAAGTTGTGGCAAATATACACCGTGAAATCTTGGGAACCAATCTCGGTCACTACTTTGGTGATCCCCCGCTTCCCACCTTATCTTCGTCATACGTATCAGCAGCTCTCATCAAAATCTAACGGACAAGAAAGTGCCACGATGTCATATTCCTTCTTCTAGTTCATGAACAGACACACACACACAGCCAGATTCCAAGAATCATAAAAGCATTAGAAGGTACGATGCTCTCGTCTAGAGTTTAGCACTTTCGGGTCAATCCTACTTTATGAACCATACCCGAAAAATGTGGTCCGAGTAGAGGATGGACTTGGAAATGGAGTGTGGATAAAACGTGCATGGCATCCACCAATCAGAATTCAGGAATCCCAAAAGAGACAGCCATTACGATACTCCAATCCTCAATAGTTGGATTTGTTTTTTATTTTTATTTTTGGTTTTCCCCAATAATCCCACTAATTCAACTCCCAATTGTGCAAGGTCAAGAACATTGTACCGACCAACAACTTTCAATGTCAAACTAAAACTAGGAAAATCAACAATAAGCTATAAGACCAAGCACAGGCACTTAGTTGGCCACACGCCCATCTTCTCGCTCCACTTCGCCGGAGGTCGTTTGACATCTCATAAACCTCTCCGGTCACTCAAATTCTTTCCCCCGGGCAGTAGATTTACGGCTAGGGTTTGAACGCTATCTGGCTGCCATGGCTGTTTCGAGCGGTTTCGCCATCACCTTGGCCGGATCCAAATTGGAGACTTTGTTGTCGAATTCTTCTTCTCCGTCGTCCTCGGTGGCGTTTAGGGTTCGCATGTGTCCGCCGTTGCAGGCTCGGTTGGTCTGCGAATCGGGTCTGAGCAATCGCAGAAGAATGTTGGCTAAGAGAGAAGGGGTGAGATGCGATGTCGCGGGATCGGCTACGAACACCGTCATTGAGAGTGACGCCGGCGTCGATCCGGCGAGGGTTTCACGCTTGTCCGCTCTTGAACAGCTAAAGACGTCCGCGGCCGATAGTGAGTCTGATTTTCAACTGATTTAAGCTTGATAAATTTTGTCTTTGTTTTACCGTCATTGTTCGTCGGATATTTATCTGTCTGTTAATACTGTTGAGACTGTACTGGTTAATTCAAAACTGACATGGCTTTCAGGAGTCTGACGTACGATGAGGTTCCACTTGCAGATTTTGGGGTTCTAAAAGAGCATTCCATGCATTTATATTTCCAATATTGTTTATACTAGTGTTTTGATTGTTAATTGGAAGGGTTTGTCAAAACTGAAAGGAAAAACGTGTCCCTTCCTGTTAAAGGCCAGGATTTGAACACCTGTAGTACTTGGTGTGGTCTTACCATACCGGTATCTGTTTACCTTTGTTAGATTGTTCAACCGAATAATTGTACATAGTCCATCTTTTGATGTATTACCGTAAAGTGTCCAACTTGTGTTGTTATCTGATTGTCTTGTCATTCACCTTTCTCAGGATATACAAAGGAAAGAGCCAGCATTGTGGTTATTGGGCTAAGTATTCACACTACTCCTGTTGAAATTCGCGAAAAACTTGCCATTCCAGAAGCTGAATGGCCTCGAGCCATTGGGGAGTTGTGTGGATTGAATCATATAGAAGAGGCTGCCGTTCTTAGCACCTGTAACCGAATGGAGATATACGTTGTTGCCCTGTCTCAGCATCGCGGGGTGAAAGAAGTGACTGAATGGATGTCAAAGGTCTTTTTCTTTCTTTTTTGTTATGCTGTTATTGACTACAAAACTATCTTTTCTACTTTCTGTTTATTCTGCACCATTCAAATAGAAACTAAATGTGATTTTGTGGTTAAGGAACATGGCATTTTTTAAAACATGTACAGCAACTGATTCTCTGAGTAGCTGCCTTCTATTATTTTAGTACAATGATCTCAGTCATCCCTTATAAATAATCTCAGATGTCCCTAATAATGCATCAATTATTGAGATTTAGCTTGTTCTGGATTGAAAAAATTGATTTCCTTTTCTTTACTGTGTTTCTAACCAGTTATCTTTTATTCTACTTTTGTTACAGACAAGTGGTATCCCTGTTTCAGAAATTTCTCAGCACAGGTTTTTGTTGTACAACAATGATGCCACACGACACCTCTTTGAAGTTTCTGCAGGACTTGACTCTCTTGTTCTTGGAGAAGGTCAAATTCTTGCTCAGGTTAAACAAGTTGTGAAAGTTGGACAGGGAGTTGTTGGTTTTGGGAGGAACATTAGTGGGCTGTTTAAGCATGCAATCACTGTCGGAAAGCGGGTTAGAACTGAGACCAATATAGCTGCTGGGGCGGTTTCTGTAAGTTCTGCAGCTGTTGAACTGGCTTTAATGAAGCTTCCTGAATCGTCACATGCCAATGCCAGAATGTTAGTTATTGGAGCAGGCAAGATGGGGAAGCTTGTCATAAAACATTTGGTGGCAAAGGGCTGCACAAAGATGGTGGTAGTTAACCGAAGTGAAGAAAAAGTTGCTGCCATTCGTGAAGACTTGAAAGACGTTGAGATTATCTACAAGCCCCTGACTGAGATGCTAACTTGTGCTTCTGAAGCTGATGTGATATTCACCAGCACAGCTTCAGAAGCTCCTTTATTTTTGAAAGAGCATGTTAAGGATCTTCCCGCTGTTGATTCAGAAGTTGGTGGTTTGAGGTTATTTATTGACATCTCTGTTCCACGAAATGTGGGCTCATGCGTCAATGATGTCGACAGTGCAAGAGTTTACAATGTTGATGACCTTAAGGAGGTTGTGGCTGCTAACAAAGAAGATCGTCTCCGGAAAGCAATGGAAGCTCAGGCAATTATCCTTGAAGAATCAAAACAATTTGAAGCTTGGAGGGATTCGTTGGAAACGGTTCCTACAATAAAAAAATTGAGGGCTTATGCTGAGAGAATCAGAGCTGCAGAGCTGGAGAAGTGCCTGTCAAAAATGGATGATGATATCTCAAAGAAGACAAGGAGAGCCGTGGATGATCTTAGCCGTGGGATCGTGAATAAGCTTCTGCATGGTCCAATGCAGCATCTGAGATGTGATGGAAGTGACAGTAGGACTCTTAATGAAACCCTCGAGAATATGCATGCTTTGAACAGAATTTTCAGCCTTGAGACAGAAGTAGCTGTATTGGAACAAAAGCTTCGGGCCAAACAAAGCCAGAAGTAGTACCATCCTAATATTTTCCCCAAATGTACCTCAGTTCACTTTTTCAGAATTGAATAAGGAAAAAAGGAAATTTCCTCAACTTCTTGCCAGTGTTAACCCCATTTTAGTCTTCAGTACGACATTGATGTTGTAGAGGTCCCTTATAGAACCTCCATTTATTTCTTGTGAGACCCTTTTTCCTAATTTCCGTTGGTTAAATGTGTCCTACCCTTTCATATGTAACTCTTCAGCTTTTAGGAAACTTATTAGTGAGGTGAGCTTGATCCCTGCACCGGTTTGTGCCTGTATCTTGTATGCTGATAAGTCTAATAGGTTGTAAGTACTTTATTTCTTATTTTCAATATAGAGATGAGCTTTTCTTACCATTTTTCTTAGAATACTTACCCTCTCAGTCCTATTTTTCATTGGAACAAATTAGTTTCAGCATTCGTAATTGATGATGCTTAAGATGCGGTGGAGGTAAAAGCTCGTATCTTTGAGCCTTGATCTCCAGTTCGTCAAATCGATTCAACACGACTTCAGCTCAGGTATTTGAGCATGACAGATTTCACGTTCGGATTTTAAGAAATTATTTTGATTCCACTAATTATGAGAAATCTGATTGACTTGACTTGACATTAGCAGGTCAACATCTACAATCTTTAATGGAAGTGATAATGATAATAATATCTTGAAAATACCCCCATCTTTTCTCCGTTCTCCCTCACTCTTCAACCATACTACTTCACCAAATCAGAAGTATGCTAATGAATCTAACGAAATAGTGTAAACTGTAGTTATTTATTATTAGTTAGCTTAATTATAACCATAGTTAACTTTTCAGTCAATTTTTCGTTCTTTGTATAAATAACTAGTCAAGCTCATTAACTTATTAACAAGATTAAGTCTTCAATCTCAATTTCATGGCAACAAACACTACGTGGTCCTGCTTTTCTCTTCTTCTCATCTTGCTAATTGACGGTTTCTTGCGATTCTCTGATCTATAATGTCAAACAAAGATTCTTATGATACCGTGAATGTTCTAATGCTTCCGCTACTACTTTCAAAGAGAATCAATCAGGATTTTCTTTGGTTACTGCTCCTTTGAGCAATAATAACTACCATACCTGGAGTACTACTATTCAAATCTTGCTTGGTGCACGGGATAAATTAGGTTATATTGATGGTTCAATCAAGAAACCTAAAGAAGATTCTGCTGAGTACTTGAAATGGAGGAAGAATGATTATATGGTGCGATCTTGGATTCTTGGATCTTTATCTAAAGATCTAGCAGAAACTTTCTTATATTATCAAGATGCCAAAGTGCGGTGGGATATTCTTACTGAAAGATTTGGAATGAGTAATGGTCCTAAGGTATATCAAGTGCAGAGGCAAATCAATTCTATTGATCAAGGGAACACTGATTTAGCTGCATTTTATAACAAGATCTCGAAGTTATGGGATAATCTAAGTCAACTTTAACCTTTGCCTTATTGTGATTGTAGAAAATGCACATGCAATGTGAATAAAAGATTGACAGAAATGGATGATTCCAATAGACTCATACAGTTTTTAATGGGCTTAAATGAGACTTATGAAGCGGTCAAGAATCAGATCTTAATGTTTGATCCTGTTCCTACAGTAAATAAAGCGTACTCTATGATTCAAATTATTGAAGCTCAAGGGACGTTCACAGGAACTTTGGAGAAGTCATAGATCACAATGCACTGTTTATTAGAAATGTTGATAAGTCCAAGGGACAATCTAAAAAGAAGGATAAAAAGGATGACAAAGTTTGTGATTTTTGAAGAGTATCTAAAGGATACATGCTTCAAATTGCAAGGTTAGCCGGACTGGTGGAAAGATCTTAAGAACAAGAAGGACAAGAACAGTGGTTGGAGAACTCATACTAATCTCGCTGAAACTCCAATCGAAGAACAGAATGTTGATGATAAGCAATGGGTTACTAATATGATACGGCAGGAAATGGCTAAACTGATGAGAGGAAAACAGATTGATGATTGTCATGTGAATTTTGCTCATATTGATAACTTTGCAGGTATGGCAAGTAACTTGCATCTACCTTCTGCTACTTATGATTGCTGGATTATGGATACGGGAACATCAAGTCATATTTGTGCTAACTCACTGCTCTTTGACAACTTGCAAAACTTGAATGTGGCCACTTCTGTTCATTTGCCAGATGGAAGAGTTACAAAAGTTACTGAGATTGGCCAAGTTATCTTACATAAAAACCTTATCCTTACCGAAACCTAACATCTACCGTCATTTCGCCATAACTTACTTTCAGTAAACAAGTTAGTTAAAACAAATCTTGTTTACTTCACCTTTTATGCTGACTTTTGCGTTTTGCAGGACCTGAAGAGTAAGAAGGTCCTTGCTGTTGGCAAAGTTGCTGGAAGTCTCTACATTCTTGATAATCAATCATTTTCTCTGCCTTTTATCAATAACCATCCTATAGATCCTTCATTAGCCTTGTTTTCCTATTATCCTTGTTACTCCACCATGTTACAAAATTCTCACTTGAATGACTCGGTTTGTACTGTTGAGAATAACTCAATTTCTTGTATTGATACAAATATGAATAAAATTGTGGCTTCTATTCCAAATTGGCATTTCAGGCTTGGTCATCCAAGTGATATGGTGTTGAATCATTTACCATTTTCTGTCAATAAAGGTTTTGTTAGTGAGCATTGTGCTGTGTGTCCTTTGGCAAAACAAACAAGAGCACCATTTCCTGTTAGCACTATACGTACTCAAACCATTTTTGAGTTGCTTCATCTAGATATATGGGGCCCTTATAAGCAGAAATCTATTACTGGTGCATATTATTTCCTCACGGTTGTAGATGATTTTAGCCGGTGTGTGTGGACATTTCTCATGCAACATAAAAGTCAAGTTTTCCAGCACTTGAAGAAGTTTTTTCACATGGTCACTAATCAGTTCAATGTGACAGTTAAATCTATTAGAACAGATAATGGCTCAGAATTTCTTAGTAATCAAGTTCAAGAGCTTTTCACTTCTCTTGGCATACATCATCAACGAAGTTGTATTTACACACCTCAACAAAATGGCGTCGTTGAAAGAAAGCATCGACATCTCCTTCAAGTTGCTAGATCGTTGTTGTTTCAATCTTCTATGCCGACTCAATTTTGGGGAGAAGCTTTATTACATGCTACTTTTATCATTAACAGACTCCCTACAAAAATTCTAGCCTGGAAATCACCTTTTGAGGTACTGTTTCGTAAACCACCTGATTATAACTTACTGAAGGTGTTTGGCTGTTTGGTTTATGCTACAGATGTTCATCCTAATAAGGATAAATTTGGCCCAAGATCTGTTCCTTGTATTTTCCTTGGTCACTATCCAGGAATGAAAGCATACAAGTTATACAATACTGCTACCCAACAGATTATAATCAGCAGAGATGTAGTTTTTCATGAAGGAGTTTTTCCGTATAGCAAGTTTTTGATTTCTCAAAAGGATCATGATGCTTCTTCTTGTTCCCTGCCAAAGCCTGCTAGTTTGTCTAAAGAATCAATTACTAATTCTTCTTCTCCAGTTACTTCAGTTGCAGATGTTGCTTCCCCTACTGAATCTCTTACGGAGGATTTTTCTGAAGATGTTCCAGCACCAGATATTCCTATTTCTACTGAAGTCGAGTATAGAAGAAGCACACGACCTAGAAATAAACCTGTTTGGCTGTCTGATTTTGTTTCTAATGTTCTTATGGCTGCTCCTGTCTATCATACAGTTTCTTCTTCTGTGCATACAATTCCAGCTTATCCCTTTATCACCCATTCTTGTTTTATTGATACTCATGTGGCATTTCTGGCCAATCTTCAGCATGTTGTAGAACCAAAATTTTATCATGACGCAAAGCATGATTTTAATTGGGTGACAGCTATGAAGACAGAACTTGATGCTTTGGAAAAGAATCATACGTGGGAGTTGACTAACCTTCCTCCAGGAAAGAAGCCTATAGGTTCTAAATGGGTTTATAAACTGAAGTTGAAGCCTGATGGTAGTATTGACAGATACAAGGCAAGATTAGTGGCAAAGGGGTTTACTCAAGTGGAGGGTGAAGATTATATTGAGAGTTTCTCTCCTGTGGCTAAAACAGTAACAGTTAGATTACTTCTTGCTCTTGCTGCAGTTTTTTGCTGGCCGTTATGTCAATTGGACATCAATAATGCATTCTTGCATGGTTATATTGATGAAGAGCTTTATATGATTCCTCCGGATGGATATGACAAGGCTAAAAAGGGACAAGTCTGCAAATTGATTAGGTCTCTCTATGGGTTAAAGCAAGCTTCAAGGCAGTGGAATGTTGAATTTACCAGTCACCTAAACAAACTAGGCTTTCATCAGTCAAAGGCTGATAATTGTTTGTTTACATATAACTCTCAAGGTCTTTTCTTAGCTCTTATTGTGTATGTGGATGATGTTCTTATTACTGGTAATTCTGAAGAATTTATTGCAAAGGTGAAATCTTCATTAGATTCTGTTTTCACGATTAAAGACCTTGGGTCTGCTAAGTACTTTCTTGGGTTAGAAATTGCGAGATCCACTGATGGTATCTATATCAGCCAACGAAAGTATATTTTGGATTTGATTTCTTCAGTTGGTTTAACAGGATGTAAGGTTGCTGCTACTCCTATGCAGAAAGGCATGATTTTAACATCAGATTCTGGTGAGTTGCTAGCTGATCCCTCTCCTTATAGACAACTGGTGGGCAGATTATTGTACTTAAACTTCACACGACCAGATATTACTCACTCTGTTCATCAACTAAGTCAATTTGTTCAAAATCCGCGAGATACTCATTGGCAAGCTGCTTTACATTTATTGCGCTATTTGAAGGGTTGCCCTGCTACAGGTTTGTTTTACTCAGCTCATAATAATTTGAAACTTGAAGCATACAGTGATGCGGATTGGGCTGGGTGTAAAGATACCAGAAGATCTGTTTCTGGTTATTGTGTTTTCTTAGGCTCTGCTTTGATTTCGTGGAGATCCAAGAAACAAAATACTGTCTCTCGCTCATCTGCAGAAGCGGAATATCGTGCTCTTGGTTCTACGGTTTGTGAAGTACAGTGGATCACTTATTTACTTCATGATTTGCAAGTTTCTCTTTCTTTGCCTGTTACACTCTGGTGTGACAACCAAGCTGCCATCCAGATCACACAAAATCCAGTCTTCCATGAGCGTACGAAGCATTTGGAAATTGACTGTCATCTAGTGAGGGACAAGTACAAAGAAGGTTTCATTTTACCATTGCATGTTCCTTCTAATCTTCAAGTGGCTGATCTTCTCACAAAGTCCCTCTCTGCTCCTCAGTTTCACAACTTAGTTTCTAAGTTGAATCTGTTTCAACTTCCACTAGCTTCAACTTAAGGGGAGGATGTAAACTGTAGTTATTTATTATTAACTATAGTCAGCTTATTTGTAACCATAGTTAGCTTAGCTTCAGAGTTAGTTTCTTTTTTAGTCAGTTTTCGTTCTCTGTATAAATAACTAGTCAAGGTCATTAGCTCTTTTTATGAGATTAAGTTTGGTAAATGAATACAAACGATGAGATGACCCTACTTGTTCTGCAAGCCCTGCCCAACACTTGTCACATGCCATCACCACGATTTAAGTATCTGATGTTAACAGGAAGGGCCTTATTCTACGAGTATTGATTGCTTATGAGGTTGTGGTTACAAACACGACATCTGTGTAGGATAACATGTCCTCTCCGACTGCTTTTGCCTTAGTACCAACAATCTTTGTATTCTTGCAAACTACAGCACTTCATTATGACAAATAGACAAAAGGAGTCGTGTTCGACCAATCTAGAAAGTTTCGTAACTTCACTACTATCCAAGGAAAATAGTTTTATCTGGAAATTTTTTTTCAGTACATGCCCATGTGAAGGTCTCTTTAAAACTTGTCCCTTGTGACGTGGTTTTAAGGATAATTTTATGTTTCAACTTGTCAAACTATTTATTTGTAAGGCTTGATTTATGTTATGATTGAATTCATTATTTAAATTACTAAAGAAACATATTTTATAAATTATGATGTATACTTTTTGTTTAGTATGAGTGAGAAATTATCAATTATAAATTCTTACTTGTATATATACATACATGTATTCATATATGAATTTCTGTTGCAATTCACTCACAACACGAATCAATCACCGTCGTCATGTTTGCCAATCGCTCTCGTTGCCACCGGCTCGTTAAGATTTGTTATCTATCGCTAGTTTGCCCTCCAGCCTCCAAGCCTCCAGCTCTGTTGTTGCAGCCAACTCCTACCAAGCCACCACACACTTCAGCACCGCCACCACCAGCTCCCCGCGCCATCACCTGAGTTGTTTACATAATTATAGAGACAATGAGGGCTATATTTGTAAATTTTGATTGTCCAATTGTGAATTTATACATTGATATCAATTATTTATTTTAGTTTATATGGAATCTGAATTATGAAAGGCATATTAAAAAAACCTTACAATTTAAACTGCATTTGAATTATTAATGACATTTTGAACTTTGAAATTCATTCATAATGAAATTTATATATGTTATAAAAATCTTAATTATTTAGATCTTTGAGAATGCCATATAGATTAAAATGTTATTTACAAAATAACTGCTTGACATCATGTAATGAGCATCCTATATACAATATTTATAAATTCATCGAACTTCACCTATTATATTAATTGTTTAAATTTTGGGAAATAGTTATGGGTAAGTATACAATTTTGGTGGTTTTGAGCTTTTATATACAATATGTTTAATCAGTTGATGTTATGAATGTACGAAAGGAAAAAAAAAGTTAGATCAATGTGTTACATTTTTTCTCTAAATCAATGAGCAAGCATTAAATATAAGTAAATTGCTTCACATATATCACAAGGTTCTAAAATAAGATAATGTTCCTTTACTTATTAGGTGCCATAAGCTCGTTACATGTCAGCAAACATTTCAATGAGAATATTTATATTTATTAGAAATGGTAAATATTTTTAAGTAAATTTACTTTCATATGCAATGAATTTTATTTTATGTGAATTTATTAATTTAATTTTTAACATATGTATTTATTTATTTTATAGATATATAAAGAAAAGTTCAAATACTCCTAATAACTCAGCCTCTTTAGGGATATTTGATGATCTAGCTTGGGTTGCTAGGTTGGTTCCTAGAATAAAAAATTATACCATTTATTTATATTATAACAAACACTTGAAAGGTAGGGGAATTACCATATTAAAGAAGCATTTAACTAGGATTAAAAGTGATGTGGAGTCTTTTAAAAAAGTTGCTCATAACATGAAATGATAGATGAAAACTTTACTTAAAGAGGATCAAGGTGAGAAAAATAGAAGGCAAAGATTGAATTACAAATTTGCTACTGGAATTTCTTTCTGCGATGCCTAACTTTTTTTGCTTCACGGACAACTCTTAGAGCTCAACCTCGTATTCACGGTGCCTAAAAATCTAAAGAAACATCTCATAATATGGATATGATAATGGCTAGATGTTGGTATGATACAGGTGTATCAGTTAATGTTACTTAGTCTTACTATTATCATCCTATGTTAAATGTTATTACCTCTTACAATCTAAGATATAAAGCCCCTTTAATTGATGACTACAAAGGTAATCTTCTGAGTAGCTTTGCTTGAGAAATAATAATTTATTTGAATGAAAGAAGAATGACTTGGGCAACTTATACGAATTCGATTATGTATGATGGAAATGTTGACACTCTATTTGAGATGCTTGAAGTTGTGAATAAAGTTAGGCCTAAAAATATTGTACAATTCATTACTGATAATGATTCTACTTATAAAGTAGCTAGAAAAAGGTTACAGAGCAAGTATAATTATTTTTATTGGACTTCATACGTTGTATATTGCATTTACCTATTGTTAGAAAATATAGGAGATGTTAAATAATTTCTATCATTAATGAAATTATCCAAAAAGCAAGAAAAATAACTAAGTTCATTTATAATCGTGCATAAGTTCTAAATTTAATGAGAAAGAGTTTCATCAATAGTGGAAATTTATGTTGCCATGCCACTAAAATATTTACAATGAATTTCTTTTTACTTTTTCGATATTAAACTAACAATTCGTGACCGACTGCGG
>JAOQMP010000005.1:8316752-8333569 GCA_027563575.1 Erythroxylum pedicellare | reverse complement strand
CTACTATTTCCCTTTTACTAACTTAACTAAAATTACTATTGTATGTTATTTCGATTGGAATTAATATTAATCTAATTAACATGAATTCTTAATTCCCAAAATTAATTCATAATTAATTTACCTTAAAATACTTATTTGATGTCAAAAATTAAACAACTTCAATTTTGTCATATATGCTAATTTTTCTAGTATTATTAGAAAATCTATTGCTTTACTAAAATTAATTCAAAATTAATTTCTATAATTTCTCAAAATTTTTAGAACATCAAATCATCATTCCAAACATCTCTATGTTGTTTCATGATGATCAAAATAATTTAGGAATCACCCAAAAATTATTACGATCACCAAAACATCAATAAGACACCAAAAATGATAAATATGGCTTCTAAAACTTTCTGAAAATCAAATTTCGAGCAACATCATTTAGGCATGTGTCAAACTTCAAATTAAGACATTTTTATCACATAAAAATATTTTAAAGGTTCTGGAATCGAAATATAAACATACAAAAACACTAAACCAAATAGATCCTACAGTTTTTGGAAAACTGTCCAGATCTGGAAAATTGATTGATAAAATTATTAAAACATTTTTAATAATTCTACAAAAATTACAGAGAGTAAAAAGTGTGTGTGTGTAAGAAAAAGAACCTTTCCTTTTCTTTTCTCAAGTCTTACACAAGAAGCTCGAAAATCATCTCAATTTTTTGCACCATTTGGCCTTCTATAAGCCACATCACTAATGAAAAGTTATGGGAAGTTAATGGTCATGAATAACATATATTAATGGAAGTTATGGAAATTTAATGACCATGAATAACATACATTAATAGAATTTATGGAAAGTTAATGACCATGAATAACATGCATTAATGGAAGCCATCAACAACTGTTTCTAATCCATTCCATGCAACATTTTCTACTACGATCACATCGTGATACAATCCCAAAACACTCTCTCATATCTTGAATCACCATTCAAGATCATTTTACTCATCATTCGGAACTCCTATGTGTATGACCCATTAAGTTCCTGATAATGTTGGTCACTTGAATTAACACTTAATTCAAGTTAAGAGCGGTATCTAACAACACATCATGACCCCCAATTGACTGAAAATTCAGTGGTTTGACTACAAATCCTTCCATACACAATGTTGCCATACAATTTGTCCTTTCACCATCTATACCCTACTTGGTTCAGAGTATGGTTAATGTGTCAGCTACCACTAGACATACTATATCACATCTAGTCCAAGTGTTATTAGATCTTTTCCTGAGGATCTCATTACTCTATGTATTATTGAAGACTCTTTTCATGACACATATCTAGTCTGTCCAGAGACTCCTGAGTAATGACCCCGATAAGAGGTTGTAGATATCATCTCCTTCTATCAGGAGTGGTGAATCCTTTATTGGCTACTCAGTTACCTCCAAATACCTCAAGCTGTACCTAATCACCACCCTATGAGTAACCCCTGAAAGGCAATGATGAATGGAGTCAAAGCACATGATCAGTATTTAAGATATCTTTGAGCACCGTAATTCAAAGGATATTTGCACCATTGCTATGATAAGACTATCATTGGCATTGGAATAGAATCTCCATATGAATATCTCATAGTAGGTCAATCTAATGTACTTACTACCCTTAGTAAGCATTCACATGTTAACTCTAAACAACTCATATCTACAACTTATGAGATCTACTGCTTAATCTAATCAAGGAGTATAAGATGTACTAGTCTATCTGGATTAATGATATCACATCTCATTAATCCTATGACTAGGGAAAGTTTAGATAGTAACATAATTATACATGATAGGAATCTCATTATCATGATCTTATAATGATTTCCTCCATGCTATGTTTTGTATCAAGGACTTCATTAAATCAATTTAAGATCAACATCAAATCCATAAACATATGAACATTGAAATACTGGAAAATCCCTTTATTAATCATAAAATGATTTGTACAATAAGTGCTAAAGGTGATTGCCTTTAAAGAACTTCTCTAACATTATGATTGTGACAGAAGGCTTAGACGTAGGCCACGACTGTGGCCTGTTATGGTCTGAAGGGTCACTGTTGTCGCTTGCGTCAGGCAGATGCACAACCACTTCTAAACTTCACATTTCAAGGGATTTTTTGGACTTTCGGACCCTGAAAAAACCCTAGTTTAACCCTAAACACAAAAAAACATAAATAGAACAATAAGAAGAAGAAAAAAGAAGGAGTTTTACATTCAGCCACTCTTGGAAACCCTAAAGGGAAAGAAATATAAGAGAGAGAGAAGAAAAAGAGGAAGAAAAAGTGGATACTGACATCGTTGCTCCCCAAATCAGGTGGTATCCCGACATCGCTACCTTAACGATTTGTCCAACTTAAGTTTCATTTTCTCTTCATTTCCTTTTTCATTTAAATGTATAAAGTTAAGATGGATTGTATGGAAATGGCTTTCAGGTTTTTGATAATATTTTGAACTCTCCTTCAAGATTTTACTTCAAGTTAATGTTAATTTAGTTATTTTGTGTTCACTATTTTGGGTATTGTGATTGATTAATGTAATTGCATGTTTTGGTAACAAATTGAGAGAGTGAGCTAGATAAAAATGATTAGATTGGATTAATGAGAGTAAGGAGATGTAATTGACCATTTAATCAATCTAGTCAATAATCTCATGGTGAGAGATCCCGTGTAAGACCCGATTGTTTATTAGAGAGCTTTAGAACAAATTAGAATTATGGGTAATTTGTGAATTAAGATATTGCAAGTTCCATAATTAGATTAGGATTTACAATTTAGGATTTAATGGTTATAACTCAAGAGAGAGTAATCAACCCTATAATTGTCTAAAACTGACACCCTGTAAACACATAAATGGCTAGATTAACATTAATGATAGGTAAAATCCCCTCTCTCATAACTTAATTAACTCTCTTGATGGATTTCCAATGTGACCTGTGTGACTGCTCAATTTAATTTATTTTTTTGAAATTTCTGCTTTACAATTATTGAATCAATTTCTTGTATTTACTTCTATGTTCACTTGTCTAGTTTTTATTTCTTTTTATTCTTTTCTCCGAGCCTTAGATGACTCAGGATTAGGCTAGTACCCTCCTCGTAGGATCAACCCTTCAATACTACAAAGTATGACCCGTGCGCTTACGATTATTGAGGGTTTTATAAATTTTAAAACTTGCTTAACAAGTTTTTAGCACTGTTATCGAGGAGGCATAGATTAGTTTAATTCTTATAGTCTAAGGTTTTTTTTCACCTTCTTTTGTGAAAAAAAGCTAGGCATAAAGTAGACAACACATCAACTTTAACATCAACAAAGAACAATGGGTCTCGAGAGTTGAACGCTAAAAAGAGATGGAAAGAACAATGGTGGAGGAAATACATTATGGAGAGCGACAGACCCTCATATACGTCATAAGGCTGCAACTCAATGCCCATCTTCAAGGGATTATATGACCACCAGTGCAAGCGAATACATTCGAGATCAAACCATTACTGCTAAACATGTTGCGAATCAATGTGCAATTCTACGGGTTAGCCAATAAGAATCCCAATGCTCATTTAGCTAATTTCTTATAAATTTATGACACCTTCTGATATATTGGGATGTCAGAGGATGCTGTTAAGATAAGGCTCTTTTCTTTTACAATTAGGGATCCAGCCAAAGCCTGGTAGAATTCTCTCCACCCAGCCAACATCACAACTTGGGAGCAGTTGGTGCGAGTTTTTCTAGATAAGTATTTCCCTTTAAACAAAACAATAAGAATAATACAGGAAATTATCAATTTCTAGCAAAATGACGGGGAGTCTTTATATGAAGCGTGAGAGACGCATAAGGAGTTACAAAAGAGCTATCCTCATCATAAGCTACCCAACAAATTCCTATTATAAACCGTCTACACTAGAGTTAATCCACCTATAAAAAGTACTATAGATGCAGTTGTTGGAGGATCATTCATGAGGAAAATAGTTGAAGCAACACACGATTTGTTGGAAGACATGTCATACACTAGTTGTCTTTGGACATTAGAATGAAGTAGACATCAGTCAACCTTTTGGGACCTTGGAGAAATGATTGCTACAATTTTAACAACAAAATTGCAGGCTGAGATCAACAACCTAACCAAGCAATTAAATAGCCTGAAAGCCACCTATTCTGTTCTAGTCATAGCAATGCAGCACAAATATGAGTTATGTGGATAAGAGAGCTATAACGCAACCGATTGCTTCTTAGGGGAAAACAAAAATATGGAGTAATTCAACTTTAATAGAGCACAAGTTGGTCAGAGAGTTAGCAATCCTTATTCCAGCACATACCAGTCAGGGTGGCATAACTACCCAAATTTTTATGGGTCTAATAATACTGAGATTTAGTTTAAAGATTAAGAGTTAAGTGGATTTCAACAGGATAAATACAATGACTATGATTCCAAATTGGACAAAATCATGGATAAGCTCATAAGTATGAATGAGGCTTAAAAGAGGTTAGAAAAATTGATCAAATAACGAGGACTCATGCCTCTTCTATTATCAGCTTGGAGGTTCAAGTGGAACAACTTGCCAATATATTATCTACAAAATGTATGGGAAGTCTTTCGAGCAACACGAAAGTATATCCAAGAGAGCAAGTTAAAGCTGTCACACTTAGGAGTGGAAAGAGTTAGGAGCACTAACAAATAGACCAGTTGAAACCCACTTTTTAGAAGACTAAGAGAAGCAGAAAAAGGATGAAGGAAAGAATGAAGACCCTCCCTATGTTCTTCCATTGCCTCACCCACTAAGAATACCATTCATAAGAGTTGATAATGTCGAATCGTCAAAGGAGCATGAGGACAAAGAACAGTTGACAACGGACATCAAGTTTGAAGAAGCTATAGAAGTTTTTTGTTCAAGAAGCTAAAGAAGAAGAGGAGATGAGGGCGAATAAGGAAGACCCAAGAAGAGAAAAATTCACCCTCTTACCAGGCCAACTGTTGGATTCCATAGAAGATTCAGGGAGTTTCGTTATTCCTTATTTTATTGACAGTTTGTTAGTGAGAAGGAGATTACTGAATTTAATAGGTTTTCTCAACTTTATCAATATTGTCCTTCTATTCATTTTGCAATTTGTAGCTTACTCACAGGCTACAAAATTGATGTTGAGCGAAAAAGGGTGGATGCAAGCTGCTTATAATTGATCCTAACTGAGTTTCCAATGATACAAGGTCAAGTTAATAATCATAAATTAGCATGTTTAGGTAGATTTAAATTGTTATGCAGTTAAAGTTATTTCATTTCCATAAATAAATATCAATGATTTGGAATGCATTGGCCTACTAATTCTCTTACTCTCTCTAAATCAATTATAAGATAGGAAAACCAACCCGATATCAAACACATTTGGTCTTTGGCTTCGACACATCACCACCTCAGTCACCATGATGGTTTCTTGTTATATCCCTTTTCTTTTCATTTTTGATAGTATTTTGTTCTTTTGCCTTTCGCTTATTGTTTCATTCCCCCCTTTTCTGCTTGTATGTACCCTTCTTATATTGAGAACAATGTGTTGTTCCAATATAGGGAGGGTTATGTGAGAACAATGTATTGTTCAAGTGTAGGGAGGGTTATGTATTGCTCTTTAAATATGAATTTTGCATATTATATAATAGTTGTTAGATTGAATTTTGTGAATCACGTGAATGTGTCAATGGCTTAGATGGATTGAAATTGGTTTAATTTTGAACATACTCTATTAGGTTGTGAAGAATCATTAACTCACAAAATTAGTGAATTAAGTTATTTGCCTAAATATGCAGCTTAATTAGGATTTAGTGTTAATTTGTTACGCTCTAAATTGTCACATTTATTCATAATTTGAGGTCTTTCAACTTAAGTAGCTTTGCTAGTATTTTTTTCATGAAAACAAGTAGTTAAAGCCACAAGGTAGGTAATTAAAAAAATTTGTTTGTTTATTCTAGATAACTTACTATTCCGTTGGCCTTTGGGTTATGAATAGAGCTAGTAGCCAATTAAGAATGTGATGTAGCTAAGTAACCAGATCGACACGAATCACAAATGTGTGCCTGTGCGTCAAAAGGCTATAATGATGTTCCAACCAAGCAACTTAATAAAAACAACATGACTTAGTTGAGTAACCAGATCGACATTCATCACCAATGTTTACCTCCGTGTAAAAATATTAAGTCCATGTTCATAAAAATTAAAAATAAATAATAATAAATAAATAAGTTTTCTAATAAAAACCTACCGAACTTGTAATAGAGTGACTTTTCATGATAACGTACTTAGGATTAGTTACAGAGTTTGAATGGCCAAAAAATTATTATCTGTGTGTGCAAATGAAAAGGGTGTAATTTAACACTTGGGTCTGGGATAATATGTATATTTAGTTCAAAGCCCCCAGACGCGGATTTTGCATGTTAATAATTTGATATTACCTTAATTATTGTGTTTAAAAATTAAATCTATTTCATAACGTTCAAGCCATTGTCTCATTTCTGCATTATGTGCTGTGTGATTTTGTGTGTTTGTTGTTTTGTTTGTTTAAGGACAAGCAAACATTTAAGTGCGGGGATGTTGATAAGTGTGAATTGCATCATGTTTTAGGGCTTAGTTTGATATGTATTTAATTGTTAATTCAATTGTTTAGTATATGTTTAGGTTAGAATTGTGTTAGTTTGTTAATTATTTGTGTTTTAAGTGTTTTATCGGTTAGTGCGATCTTTTAAGCTTAAATATTATATTTTTGAGGTACTTTGATTTGTTTGCTAGTGTTTCAGGGTCAATATTGAAGAACGGAGGAGTTTTGGAAGACATTCGGGCTTAAACAACGACTCACGATCATGGCATAATAGGCCACGATCATGACAGAAGGCTTAAATGTAGGCCACGATCGTGGCCTGCGTCAGGTAGATACGTAGCCACTTCTAAACTTCACATTCCGAGGGATTTTTTAAGACTCCGAAAAAATCCTAGTTCAACCCTAAACACAAAAGAAAATATTTAAAACAACAAGAACAAAAAGAAGGAGCTTTATATTCAACCATTCTTGGAAACCCTAAAAGGAGATAAAGAGAAGAGAGAGGGAGAAGAAGAAAAGGAAGAAGGAGGAAGAAGAAGTGGATCTCGACACCATTGCTCCCTGAATTAGGTAGTATCTCGACATTGCTGCCTTCCCGATTTGTCCAACCTAAGTTCCATTTTCTCTTCATTTCCTTTTTCATTTAAATGTATAAAGATGAGAGGGATTGTATGGAAATGGATTTTAGGTTGTTGATAATGTTATGAACTCTCCTTCGGGATTTTACTTTGAGTTAAGGTTGATTTAGTTATTTTGTGTTTATTGTTTTGGGTGTTATGATTGATTAATGTAATTGCATATTTTGGTAACAAAATGAGTGGGTGAGTCGAATGAAAATGATTAGATCAGATTAATGAGAGTTAGATCCTATGTAAGACTCGATTGTTTATTAGAGAGCTTTAGAACTAATTAGAATTGTAGGTAATTTGTGAATTGAGAGATTGCAAGTTCTATAATTCGATTAGGGTTTACAATTTAACGTTTAATGATTATAACACGAGAGAGACTAACCAACCCTATGACTGTTTAGAACTGACACCCCATAAACACATAAATGGCTAGATTAGCATTAATTATAAGTACAATCCCATCTTTCATAACTTGATTAACTCTCTTGACAGATTTCTATTGTGACCTATGTGACTGCTCCGTTTAATTCTGCTTTGTTGAAATTTCTGCTTTACAATTCTTAAATCAATTTCTCGTATTTACTTCCATGTTCACTTATGTAGTTTTTATTTTTATTTTTTTTCTCTAAGCCTTAGATGACTTAGGATTATACTAGTACCATCCTTATAGGATCGACCATTCAATACTACAAAGTACGACCCGTGCGCTTGCGGTTATTGAGGGTTTTATAAATTGTAAAAATTGGTTAACATATAATATGGACAGATAGAAAACGACCAAGATCATTCAATATGATAGTATGAACACGATACCAAGGCAAACTAATGGAAATACCCCTTTATCAACGAAAAATAGACACTATGTAACCCCTTCTTACCACAAGCTTTTAATAATATGGTCGTGATCTGTCATTACGTGCGACTATCTCCATTATAGAAAGAAAAGAGAAAGAAAGAGCAAAATTGACTAGTAAAAAAAATAGGCTTTCTACATATGCATCGTCCAAAAAACGATTTTTATTAGCTATAACAAAGAATGACAAAATAAAATTGAAGCCATTTTACCTAAAGAGAATTTTTATCCATGAGGATCCACCATAGTCTTTTCAAGAGTAGGGCTTATTTTGTGATTTTGATTGGAGTTATGTTTAAGCCTCCTTCATCTTTGGGAAAACAAATATCAGCCCAATTCACTTTTGCTGACCCTTTTGCACCGTTTGGATGATTCCATAGAAAGATTTTGCGGATTCTTTCAATGGTTTTGATGATGCCTTGGGATAGAAATATGTGAGAGCTCCAATAAATATAAAGCGAGTTTAACATCGATTTGATGAGTTGTACCTTCCCAGCATAGGAGAGAGACTTATTTACTTATGAACTGATCCTTCTCTATATTTTCTCCAAAAGTGGAATGCATTCTGCATATGTAAGTCTTTTAGTAGAGACTAATAACCTAAGATATAACAGAGGTGTGTGTTTGAATTGCATTCCAGTTGACTGAGAGATGAGAGGTCCTAAAGTAATAGCTTTTTTGGATAGGAGAAAATGGCTCTTTGTTGGGTTGAAATGTAGTTTAAAGAAGTTTTTAAAATTGCTAATAGCTACCATATAACTTTGTATAGAATCCATCTTAGCCTTAGAAAATAAACGTAGATCATCTGCAAAACATAGGTTAGTCAAATCAATCTTTTTGCATTTTTCATAATATCTTAATTTTGAATTTTTGAGCACTTTATGCTTGATAAAAGAGTTGAGATTCTCCATACAAAGAATGAAAAGGTAGGGGACAAAGGGTCCCCTTGCCTAGGACCTCTGACTACATTGAAGAGTATAGTAGGAGTGTCATCGATCAAAATAGATAAGGAAGAGGAGGTGATGAACTCGTTGATCCACTTTATAAAAATAACTGGAAAGTCATAGGCCATCAGTAATGTCTATAGGAAATCTCATCTCACACTGTCATAAGCTTTGTGAAAATCAATTTTGATTGTGCAGTTTGGAAAGTAATTAGACCTGGAGTAGCCTTTTAGCTCTTGGAAAATAAGGATGTTATCCCTTATATGTCTGCTTAACAGGAAGGCACATTGGTTATTACTGATCAGTTGGCTTAGGCTTTTCTTCAGTCTTGTGGAAAGTATTTTGGAAATGACCTTATAAAGTAAGTTAGTACAAGTAATAGGTCTAAAGTCCCTAAATTATGTGGGGTTAGAGTATTTATGAATCAAACAGACAAAGGTTCTATTGATCTTTTTGAGAAGGATCCCCTTGGAGAAGAAATCTTTGACTTCCTGTATAACAAAAGGTCCTATCACCCTCTAGGATTTTTGAAAGAACTATCTACTATGACCATCAAGGCTAGGAGCTTTGGATCATCCATGTCAAAAATTACAGCTTCTATTTCTGTGTTATCTACTGGTTTTGTAAGAAGATCTAAATATGTGGGTGAAATTTGTTTGAGGGATAGGGTTCTGAGATCTTCAAGAGTAATATTAGAAGTGTTAGGAGTTCCTAGAAGGTCTTTAAAGTAACATACTGCCTCCTATTGGATTTCTTATTATGTATAAAGAATTACACTGTGATTGGAAATTATATAGTAGATTTTGTTGCAATTTTTTTTTGCAAGAATTGAGTTGAAAAAGAATAGAGTATAATTATCACCATCCTTTAGCCAATGTCCTCTAGCTCTTTGTTGTAGAAGAGAGCTACAATTGTTTGTTGTTTTCAAGAATTATGATAGCACTAATTTTTCTTTGTCAAGTAGCACTGGACCAGTAGGGTGAGCGGTAGGGCTAGCTTAAAGAGCTTGAAGTTTGAGTCTGTAGGAGTTTATGGTGGAATTTGTGGACCTTTGCATAGAATTTAGGATCTTCAATTCCTGTTTGACGATTTTCACTGTTTGAACATATCAAAACTACTTGGTCCCATGACAACGATGTTTTGTTCCTTTTGAACATGCCTCATAGAATCCTGGGATAGTCACCAGGAAATTATTGAATTAAAAAGGATGATGCTTGAGAACTTTTTGGAGTAAGTTGTCCACTATAAGGGGATGTGATCTAAGAAAAGGGGCTCTTTAAATGTAGTAAGGCTATTGGGAAAGTTCCGAAGACGAATGTCATTCACTAGGGCACGGTCCAATTTTTTCCGGATTTGCCAAGCTAATTGCTGTTGTTGGACTAGGTGAAAGTATGTCCAACATACTTAAGATCAGCCATCCTTAGAACCTCCACCATATCTTTAAAATCAGATGTATAATTCTTTAGGTCGCAATGACCTTATGCCTTTGAGGGGTATAATATAGAGTTAAAGTCTCCACAAGTAAGCCATGGTGTGGATACAATATTACTGAAAGCTCTAAGGTTACTCCAAGTCTCGTCTTTAAAATCGAAAGTTGCTTATATAGATGAATGAAACACTAAGCTGGATATGCTCCTAAATGAAATATAGATTTAGATGTATAACTTGTTCATTTGAGTCTAAGAGCTCAACCTTGAGTTCATCCTCCCTGTAGTAAATAATTTTTTTGTCGAAAGCCTGATGTTGGTGGTTGATAAGCATGTTCCAGTGGGAACCAAAAATGTCTAACTTAGACAGATTTTCGAATATGATTTCAGTTTCAAGTAAGTCGATGATGAGACGTTTCTCTCACAAAACAAAGTCCCTTAAAGCTGAAAGTTTAATGGGACAATTTATTCCTCGAACATTCCATGCGATAATGGACATGGTTAAAAGGTTTGGCTTATGGAGCCTTTCCCTTTTCCTCTCTTGGATCTCCTTCTCTCCACTGTGTGGAATTCAACATTTCCTAAAGATTCTTTAGGTGCAATAAAAGCTTTAGGGGTTGCAATGATATTTGAATAGATATGATTAGGGTGACTCACCATTGATTATCTTTCAGCATTGTGCAGAACTGCTGAAGTAGTGAGTAAAGTGACATAGTTAGCACTGGCATCTATTTGAGTTGCAAGTATTATATTTGGTGTTTGTGATATTTCTTGCTCTGTATTGCATGATATACTAAGCTCCTTGGATGTATGCATGTGTGTAGTTTGGCACTCTTGCAATAACTCATTGTTTTGCATCTCCATGTTGACAAGTGGTGTGGAATCATTAGTAATTGGTGGCATAGTTCCACTAAATGTCAAGGAATGGGGGTGTTTTGGGGTTCAAGAGGTGTAGTTGCTTTTTTTGACTCCATAAGCTCTTGGTAGCTCCCTGTTTTGAAAATTTTTCCTATGGCCTTCCAGATTTTGGTTAGATTTATGGAAGGTGGTATCCAGTGGTAAGAAATTTTAATTGTGTCTTCTCATAGTTTATCTTCCTCTCTTAATCTCATTATTGGAATTTCCTTAGGAAGTTATATGGAAGTATCCACATTTATGCACATTCGGGCATAGCCTACACATTTCTTCTTTGTTATATGTTCATCCATACACAGTGTTCGTCCTATGTAGGTGGCTAGTGGTCTAAGCCTTTCGGCTATCCAATACTCAAGTATGATGTTGTGGAAGTTAATCCAAAGCAGAATACTTTTGATTTTAAGGGTTTCAAGGTTTAAATATGGCTGTCAAGCTTGTAGGAAGATAGGATGGTTACCGAAATGCCAGAGACCTTCCTCCATATTCTTATGAATTTCTGAAGTGGAAGTAAAGGTAAAGAGAATCAAGTTCTCTTGAGACAAAAGAACATCTATCAAGCCTATAATTTTCCAAAGCTTGGTAGCCCATTGAGAGACTAAAGGAAAAGGTGGTCTCTTGCTAAAGAAAAAGCCAACCATGGTTGATTCCCAAGCCCAGGCTCCCTCTTTCAAGACTTCAAGGTAGGGGTAAACCACCAATTTATCATTCATATCTTTAGGTGGTGAATAGGTCAAGGTCAAAGGGGTTTATTCCCCAACTACTTGTTTATAAGATTTCTTGGGAGGAGCATCCGAGGAAGAAGGGTTTTCCAGGATAATGGAAGAAGGGTTGAGGATGGAGGAGGGAAAATATGGAAAAATCAGATAGGAAGAGGGTTGGTGTATCGTTCATTGTGAAAGTTGAATCATTAGATAGGAAAGGTTCAGCTTTTGGTTATGGTTTGTCAGAACAAAGAATACTAAAAAAGTAAGTTTGAAGGTCAAGATTGTGTTGTATTTTTGAAAAATCAATTGTGGCCTTGGGATAGCTGGTGTTGGTTAGAAGCTTGGTGGTTTACAGTGAAGGTTGTGAAGGAACTGCCAGAGGGAATGTCAAGTAGAAAGCAGTACGAAAGGAGCTCTAACAGCAATGAAGTGGTGAATTAATGAAGTAGTTTGAGGGTAAGGGTGTTCAAAGGAAAAGGGAAGAAGGGACATGGTTGTTGCTCTTAGTGAGAAGTTGGAGACTCTCTCTCATCTTTTCACATTAATAGTGAGAAACTTTTTTGAATTCTTACTTATTGAAATATCATCATAATGCAATAGATTAAGATAATTGCGATTATAATGCATAATATTAAAACTTTTCTAATTACTAAAAGCAAATAAACACTTATGAATGGATTGAAAGATAAGACATAATTACATGAAATAGTTAATTTAAGAAATAACTAAAAAAATCTTATAATTCTTATATCTAGGTTATCTAAGGCACTAGATATAATCTCATCGTCCTCCAAATCAACTGTCGTATAAGTAATACCTCTCAAAAACAATTTACATTTATCCCATATAGTCACCATCATCTTTGCTAACATTTCTTATAGTTTTGGATCTATATCTTCAGTCTTTTCTTCTTCTTCTCTTCTTTTGACTCATCTTTATCTTCAATCTTCGTCTTAAGTTGTCCCAGACTAACTCATTTTCTTTCATTATCTGATCGTAAACACCACTTTCCTTTGTTATAGCCTCTTAGCTCATTAGTAAATATACTTACCTTTTCTTTCTCTTCAATCTTAGACTTCATTGTTTTATAACAATATTGATAGTTCAAAAAGAAGTTCAGTCCACAGGTGAAAGTGACACAAAATGAAAGCCCATTAAATATTTAGCAAGAGAATGCATAGGTAGCAAAAAAATAGGAATGTGGGGAGGAACGTATTGAATTCGTGGAATTACAAAACATAAAAGTTGAGAAAATGGTGCAAAGCAATTAACAAAAACATAGCTAAGTGGGTTGGAAATTGAGCAATTACAAGAAGTCTAGAACATGAAAGTTAAGGAAATAGTGGTAGAAAGGCAGTTAAAATATGGAAAGTAGGAAATAATACTAAAAAGAAAAGCTACGTAAGGATGAGAGGACTAGTACACCATATAACAGATAATGCAACAACACACAACCTCAAATTCCCTTTGTTGTTTCAATTTTTCTATTTACCTAAATTAAATAATTTCTTTTTTAACAAATTTTAGCATTTTGGTAGATTAGAATTATATTTTCTAAGTTTTTAAAGCTCACATTTATTGTTAATAATAATTTAGGTACAAATTTTTGGAGAATTCCTACTTGACAACTTGAATTTCAAATTAACACAAATAATTTGTCACTTCCAATAAGACAACGATGCCATGTGTACAAAATGGAAAAGAAATTGATTGCCTCCATCATTGGAGGAAGAAGTCCCTATACTAGTAGGAAATGAAGGTTTTGTACACCAAATAGTAAAGAACCTCAAGAAGGAAACCTCACTTTCAACTAACTCTCTTATTATCGAGATTCCAAAATTGCTATAATGGAATGACATTGTTCGTCTAAATGAAATTCCATAATTGAAGTCCAATATGATCTTTATGGCTGAAGCAATCAAATAATTAACTGATAAGGTTGATAGGTCGTCTATCGATTTAGTATAAGTTGTTGGGCATAATTTTCTTCCTTTAACAAAGCATATTTATGAAAGACTTAAGGACATCCTGTTCCAAATGAGATGGAAGTTGGTGAGTGAGTCGCCTTCTAGCTGTTTCTTCTATAAACAAAAAATACGTCTCTCCTCATAAGAGAGAGGATGTTTTTACAGTGTCCTTAGAATTAATTATAGATATGGTTGATAGGTAGTTAAATCACAAATTTTGGGTAGACAGGGATTGGAAATGGAGGTTGAAACTAATGAACCATCATATGATGTAGGGGCAATTTTATAATGGCAAATCGGAATCCTCTTACTGCCCCCTAGCACACCCTCTGTGCAAATCCTTTGCACAAATAAGATTATAGGTTAATATGGAAGCTGTTAAAAAGGATACTCAAGAATTGCAAGAGCCTAGTTTAAGACAACTTAGTTTTCTATAATTCCATAAGCTCTATCAATGCATATTGAATAGGAGAATCCATTTTCCTATGGGTATAGAATTACAAATTTTAACTTATTTTCTACTAAAGATGGTTAATCGACCATTGACCACATTACTAAAATTTACCATAAAATGTGAAAAATCAGCTAATTATGACAAATTCAATAATTTCAAGCTCATAGGGTTCCTAAATTCATTAACAAACATAACTTTTTCTTGATAAGATTTGTTACATAAGAATTAAATCATTTCCTAGGTTGAAATAGAAAGATTGTTTCATACTTAATTCTTTCGGATTGAACCCGAAGTTAGCATAGCTAAGTTGTCCAAAGTTACTTAGAAAAATGGTGAGAATGCAAACATATTTATCACATGATTTAAGAAGATAAAAAGTCAATGTTACATTGTACTCAAAGGTTGAATATGTGAAGTTAGATTAAGGAGGCCTTGATATTGAGTTGTAGAAAAAATTCAAAGCAAAGAGTTGCAAAATGTCTATGAACTAGTAACAAAGGTCTCTAAATATAAAGAACTTATTAAAGAAGAAGTACACAGAAGGAAGAATTCAGTTGGAACTTATTTTATAGAGACAATTCTTATGATTCAGAATCGGTTGAAGTAAACATGCCATAAACTTGTGTTTACCCCTCACTAGAGTGTAAATCTCTTAAAGTCAAAAGAAAAATGCAACCTCTGTTTACTCAAATTCAATACACCGTTGACACCTCCAAAATAAAGCATAGAATTCTCATAAAAGAAGAGATCAAAAGGAGAGAACATTGCAAAATATCATAACATGGAGTCACCTAACAAATTCTTGTTGGAGGTTTAGGAAGGTGGTCCAAGATCGAATCAACAAGCGAATCATGCTATTCGCTGAAGTTGACTAAACTATGATGATAAATGAAGACCCGTTTCTATTAGTTGCAACCATTAATGCTATTGAATTTTGATTTATGTCTACTACTAGATGTTAAAAAGAAGCTAAAGATTATGGAGGATTGTTTGACATCAGCATCAAATTCCGATACAGATGTTTTTGTTCCTAATTATAATTTAAATGCTAGCGATACAAATAAAAATCAGCAGATTCCCAAAATCCAACAAAGAGTAAAAATTTCAGGGCAAAATCACTAATCATAATTCACCCAAGTCTTTAAAGAAGAATATGATATTCGAATCCCAAGTTTTTAGTGTAGACAACCTTGGTTTATAGTACCACCATGGGTGTCGTCATCACAACAATGACAACAAGTTAGGCATCCCAAAAATGTAATACCTTTGGTTCAAACTTAAAAAAGAAGGTTTTATTGATATAGTTCAATTGAAAGGATTGAAAGAAGCAAACCTATACCATTAGATAAACGAACTTCAATAAAACCATCTTATGATACCTATCTTTTAAGAAGAAATTACTACAAACCTTATTAATAAGAAAAGGCATATATAAGTTGTTAGTGAGAAGCAAAGCAAAATAAAAGAAAATCCTAGATTTCATATGAAGTTAGTTAGCTCCAAGAGTCTAGAAGAGGACTCCAATGAATTAATTACGATCGAAGAAATCCCCATTCAGATACCATATATTGTTGCTCCCATAAAACTCCTTACTTCATTTAGTAAATCTTGTACGAAGAAGGCATAATTTACTTTTGAAAAAAGAGAATACAAAGTATCAGTATTGACGATGGATGCATTTTTTACATACATTATTTTATTCCATAAATTTATATATTGGATTTTCCTATTATTCCTATTATATTATTAATATATTATAAATTATTAATTTTTGTTATATATTATATATTTTTTATATAGATTTGAATATTCTATTTTATATTTTATACTTTAAATTCTATATATTTTTTATATTTTATCTTTGTGTTTTTCTTTCTACTAGTTTTTATCTATTATACAAAGAATTATAGAGAAGATAATGCTAAAAAATCCATCTGATGCTATGATGCAACATATAAGAATATATTAAGGCCCAAATCAATGATAGGCCAACTTCAAGAGTTTTGATCGATAATAGATCAATAGTAAACATTTTGTCGACCAAAATGGTGATAGCTTTAGGCAAAGATGAGATAAATTTAATGTCAACTAAAATATATGTTGTTGCATTTAATGGAGAAACTACCAGAGCATAAGGAATTCTCCCTACAAATATCATGGAGGAAGGAAAGTCTTCTTTAATTGCTTTCTTTATCGCTGACACACATGGTAGTTATCAATTCATACTGGGACGAGATTGGATTCATTTCAAATTTTTTTATTTAATTGCCTCTTTGTCAACTTCTTCTTTTATGGAAAAGAAATAAAATAAAATAAAA
>JAOQMP010000005.1:8294168-8304791 GCA_027563575.1 Erythroxylum pedicellare | reverse complement strand
CCTCCTCTCCTTTATTTGGGAATTCCTATCTCATCTAGAAGACTAAGGTTTTGTGAATGTATTCCTCTAATTGAAAAGATTCAGAAAAGACTGGGTTCATGGAGTAATAGAGCTCTATCTTATGAAGAGAAACTTCAGCGCTTGAAGTCAATTATTTCATCAATGCAAACTTATTGGTGCTCCTATCTTTTCCTCTCCAAAGGGCTTAACAAAACCATAGAAAGAATAATGAAATAGTTCCTTTGGGGAAGCAAGAATGGAGACAAAGGGAAAGTAAAAGTCAGTTGGAAGAGTATTTGTCAACCTAAAGAGGGGGGGGGGGGTATTGGGTCTGGAATCAATCACTATGAAGAACAGATTACTTATGACTAAGAAAATCTGGAGACTTCTTAATGATAAGCAATCAATGAGGATCAAATGAATTCACATTTACATAATAAAAGATGGGAGTTTTTGGCTCTAAGACACAAGGATAGTTATACTTGGTTTTTCAATCAAATTTTGAAAATGAAGGATGAAGTATAACAGAATATCTCTTGTAAAATAAGGGATGGGGAAAATTTTTCTCTATGGTACGATAATTAGACTGGGCAAGGTGCATTATTTCAAAATTAGATGGCAAGAGCCTTACTAGTAAGGTTTCTTATTAATACAAAGCTCAAGGAAATTATTACAAATGGAAGCTAGTCACTGTCAACTGATGAAATTAGACTTTTGTCCATTCCACAGTTTAGAAGTCTTAGAGAAAAGGAAACTTATTTATGGAAAGGGTTTCGAATTTTAGAAATGACGCTAAAGGAAGCAAAGAAATTGAGGGAAGGGATATTTAATAGAGTGAAATGGTCCTCTATGGTTTGGAACAAGGTTCTTAGACCTAAAACAAGCTTTTTGCTCTAGCTAGCAATGTTGAATAGACTAAACACAATGGATAGGCTATAATTCCTGCCCACCTCAAAGATATGCATCCTACGTAATCTAAAGGAAGAGACTAGAGATCATCTTTCTTTGAGTGTGATTACTCTAAAGCAAGTTTGGGGAAAAATCTCAAGACTAGTATAGTAGCTTCAACTTTGAACAATCTTTATGACATACTTACTGAATTACCCCATCTATATGTGTCAAAATTTGATATAGCAGTGATCCTAATCTTAGTTGCCATATGCACTCAAAGAATTTGGAAAGAGAGAAACTACAGAAGGTTTGAACAGAAGACTACTTCCCTACCCTTTATTATAGAGCTTATCATAGCTAGCATCAGGGAACAGCTGGTTATAAATCAGTTGAACTCCCACTATACCAGGGGAATAGCTCTCACATGAAGAATAAAGTCCTATCCCCTCTTATTCAATTAATGCAATACTAGAGTCCTTTTTAACTACTTTCTAGCATCCAAGAACCATTCATTCAACAAACAAAAGACAAATCATGCCTCTACAAAAACAATGAAGAGGAGATCAAGAATTACCTGATTCCTTATGTCAGATTGTTGAATCATAGTGAGATCAAAAAAGTATAAAAGAGCACACTCAGCAGTTATGAAGAGGTTTGGATCGAAGACCTACCTTCAAGAGAATCTCCGCCATAAGTTTTGTAAGTTGGACCCTCGGAAGGTTTTAAAGAGCAGCCGGTAAGCAAAGAGAAGAGATCATATCAGGAAATATGACCCTCGAATAGACATAAGAAGTTAAAAAGAGTGAAAGATGAAAGGAAAAGACTTAGATACAAGTTTCAAGCTAAAATTGCTTAGCTTTTTCCATTGAAAGTTCGTGATTGTCTAAAGATCAAGATAGAAGGAAGGAAGGACAAAGCCTAATTTGGAAATGTCTAGAGTATTCTCGAAAGGGGCTTCAGACTTTTCCTCTTTAGCTTGTTTGTGTAATTGAATTAACATACGATGACGTTTGCTATCTTATTATTAACGACGCTGTATTGATTGTAGCTTTGTTATCCTTTCACAGATAAGGGATGTACTCTTAACTCCTTATTATTAATTCATTTATATTTAAATAAAAAAATTTCAAATGAGACAAAAATCAAGCATCCAAAATTTAGAAAATCAAATTAGTCAATTGACATTATTGAATAGTAGATTAGAGAATCAAGGTAAGTTACCTTCACAACCCATGTCAATTTGAAACAAAATGCAATTGTAATCACCCTATGAAGTAGGAAAGAGTTAGAGGAAACCAGAAGAATTCTAAGAATAACTTATGGGCATGCCTTAGAAGAGGAGACAAGAAAAGAAGAGATAACTCCCCAACAATAATCTAATTAGTCTAAAGTGAGCAATGATGAATAACTAAGAGCATTAGTAGCTAAACCTCCCTTCATTGAAAGATTTTCCAAATCTAAGAAAAGGAGGAGGAGAAGGAAATTCTTGAGACCTTTTAAAAGACAAAGGAAAACATTCATTTGCTTAATATGATAAAACAAGTACCTAGCTATGTAAAATTTCTCAAAGAATTATGTACCGATAAAGGCAAACTAAAAGGTAATAAAAGGTAAGTTTGGAGGAGATTGTGTCAGCTATTCTCGAATTGAAACTACCCTAAGTTCAAAGGCCGAAGTACATTTACTATCCTATATATGATTGGAAATGTTGGAATAAAAAAAGCTATATGTGATTTTAATTAGTTTCATACTTTTGTCTATTTATGAATATTTGAAAAGAGACAAGTATGGTTATCCAACTTGCTAATAAAATTGTTGTGTACCTTACGGGAGTTTTAGAGGATGTTTTAGTGCAATTCAATAAATTGGTTTCTCCTGTTGACTTTTGTGTGCTTGATATGAAAGAAGACAATTCTCCTAAACTCTACAATAGTGCACTATCCATAGAATTTGATGAAGAAGTTATTAATTTTAATATTTATGATGCCATAAGATACCTTAATGATGTGTCATCTATCTTTAATGTAGATATTATTGACCCTTTAATGTATGATTGTTTATGTTAGATAACAAGGACAATTTAAAGGTCACACTTGGCAATAGATTCACTATAAAAAATTTGGAGAAAGATATTGTCATCATCTCTGATATTCAAGACGTAGTACTTGAACTAGTAAATGGGAGTAAGTGCTGTTTATATTGTTTAAGAGAAAACATGTGTACTTATGATTAAGAATCCTAATGGTGAGTTAGTTCCTACTTGTGTTCAAAACGGATGGCATGTGTATTTAGAATATAGGAAGATAATGCTGCAACTAAAAAAGATCATTTTTCACTTTCATTTATAAATCAAATTCTAGAATGTTTAGAAGGTTATTATCACTTTTATTATCTTAATGGTTATTCATGTTTTTATGAAATTCTAGTTATGTTAGAAGACCAAGAGAAATCCACGTTCATATGCTTGTTTGGTACTTTTATGTATCGGTGTATGCCATTTGGACTTTTCAATACACTTGCCACCTTTTAAAGGTGTATGGTAAGCATCTTTTAAGATTATGTTGACCAACTCATTGAAGTATTCATAAAAGATTTCACTATCTGTGAATTCTTTTAATGAATGTTTGGCTAATGTAAATAAAGTCCTTGAAATATTGTATAGAGAAAAAACTTGCTCTTAATTATGAAAAATTCCACCTTATAGTTGATCAAAGCATTATTTTAAGACATATTGTATGCCTTAGGGGAATAGAAGTAGAAAAGGCAAAGATATATGTGATTAAATCCTTTCCTTACCTTGTAAGTGTATGAGAAGTTCAATTTTTCTTAGTTTTGTAGGCTTTTATCGATGCTTTATCAAAGTCTTTTTTGAGATTACTCATCCCTTATGTAGATTGATGTAAAAAGAAGTGGCATTTGAGTTCGATGATGTATGTAAAGCAAAATTTGACAAGATGAAGGACTTGCTAACTTCTGCACCTATAATTGAACCACAAAATTGGATTCTTCCTTCCGAAATTATATGTGATGTGAGTAGTTATGATGTTCGTGATGTTCTTTGATAAAAATTTGGAAAGCTTCTCATGTTATCCATTATGCTTTAAGAAAACTTTATAATGCGCAAAGCAACTACACCATCATGGAGAAAAAACTTCTAGCTATTATTTTTGTTCTAGAAAATTACGTCTATATTTTCTTTCCATTAAAGTAATTGTTTATTCTCATCACATGATCCTCAAGTATCTTCTATCAAAGAAAGAGGCAAAGTTAAGAATCATTTAATGGATACTCTTATTATAAGAGTTTGGTTTGACAATACGTGACAAGAAAGGTGAAAATTTTAGTAGCTGACCATCTTAACAAATTGATCATAAGTGAAGCGTCATGACCATTAAATGACAATTTTTCATATGAGCATCTCTTTTTCATTTAAGAGACTATACACTAGTATCCCAATAAAGTCCAATATTTTCTTACTAAAACACTACCAATTGATCTATCTAGAGCTCAAAAGGATAAAATAAAGAGTGATGATACTTACTTGTAAAATATTTGATATATAAGGTATTGATTTTATGGATTGTCCCCTTTTTATAGAAATATTTCCATATTTCCTATTGTGGATTATGTTTCAAAGTCAGTGAGAGCAAAAGCTTCTCACACTAATGATTTTAAATTGTTATAAATTTTCTTAAGACTAACATTTTCACGATATAAGAATCAATAATCGTGGAACGCATTTTTAAAACAAAGCGGTAAGGACTTTATTAAAGCGATATAATGTCACTGACCTCATTTCTATTGCTTACCATCCATAAACTAATTGACAAGTCAAGGTGTCTAATAGTGAGATCAAATCCATACTTGAAAAGACTATTGGCCCGAATAGGAAGGAATAGAGTAAGGTTCTTGACGATGCACTATAGGCCTACCATACAACTTATAAGACTCCCATCTATATGTTTCCTTATTGTTTAGTTTTTAGCAAACAATGTCATTGTTTGATTAAATTAGAACATCGGGCATATTGGGTCATCAAACAACATAATATGAGACTGCTGAGGTCGGTGACTAACCAAAATTGTAATTGTAAGAGTTAAAGGAAATTTGTAACGATGTTTATAAAATTTTCAGAATTTACAAAGAAAAGACAAGAGCTTTTTATGATTAAAGAATTTTTAGAAAACACTTTTCAATCTCATTTGAAAGTATTTCCTAATAAATTGTTCACTAGATGGGTGAGACCTTTTATTGTTACTAATTTATTTCCTCATAGTCCAGTTAAAATATGTAGTCTCTTTTAAGGTTAATAACGACCATTTCAAACACAGATATATCATTTTAGAATGCATAAGTTATTAATATGAGGAACGATGATACTTAGCCAAAGACGTGAAAGGAAGGTGCTAAATAGGAGGTGACCCAATATTTTTTTAGCAAATTTCTTTTATTTATATCTTTTATATTTTGTATTTTTTGTAGATTACATTACTCTATTTTATTTTAGGGGTAAACAGTATACTTAATAGAGCAAGGACACAGTTTACATATGCAACATTCAGAAAAAGATGTAAAACATCAAGTAACAGTTATTAAATAAGGCCTGCCGACGTCTTATTTCCAAATCATTGAACATGACCTTCTTGAATCAGGCATTCCAACACCTTACAGCAGGATTGCTTTTGACTCAAGAGCATATAAATGTACAACTTTACTAAAAATTATTAAATAAATTAATAAATAATGAAACGCTTATCTCTCTCTTTCTTTCTTTTTCTTCTCTTTTTAACCCTGAATTCTTTTCCTCCTCTAGCTTCTACCACCGCTCATGTATAACCAGGTCCTCTTGTCATCACCAGAGTTATCCTCTTGCCCTGAAATGCATTCATAGGTTTCTAGTTTTTACATTTTTAGGTAGGAAAGATTCTGTTATATTAAATAAAGCCAAATTTATTTCTTGTGATATATATCGAAAAAGTCAAAAGGAATCTTAGATGTTGGTTAGCTTCATAATTTCATGTTATCATGTCAAGTCATCATCTATTGATCCTACGTTCTTTGATTACCTAACTAGTTGTACTTGAAAAAGTTTAATGAAATAAAATTAATAATTTACATGTTACTTGTAAGATGTTGCCACCGAATATCCCCTACTTAGATTTAATGGGTTTACTTAATAAGAAAGAAGGTGCTTAGTGTTTTACTGATATAAGAACCACTTTGACCAAATCAAGAAGGATGTATCGTGATAATTAAGAGGAAAATTTCAATCCATAAAATAATATAGTGCCATCCGTTTCTACTTCCCCTAACAACTCAAATCATGAACAACAAAATGGATTAGAGAGACGTATGACCCAGATAGAAAATCAATTTATGACCTTCTTTGCTTTTATGTAATTCACTCCACCTTAGGAGGTGTATTAGCCATGTTCAACTTCTACAAAGGAAGTCTCACTTACTCTCATAATTTTGTTTTTGTTGAAATTATTAATCATTAGTTTTAATACATTAAGGAAAATATACCAAATAAGTTTGGGGAAGGGTAGTTTAGTATTTAGCTTATTTAATGATTTTACTCTAGTTTTATATACGTTTTTGTTATTTTGTCTAAATTTTTACAAAAAACATTTTTTAAAACTCGTTTATTTCTTATTTATGGACTTATCTTTGTATAGGTCTTAATTATTTTGAAAAATTGCCTTTGAATGATTTTCCTGTTCATAAATGATTGATTCAAATTGAAATGTAATAGGAAGATTAACATGATAGATTGAGTTCTCACCTACTACACATTACACAATTGTTCTTTATGATTGATTTGGATGAAAGGTGTAAAAGGATCTAATACATGTTAACCAAAATTAGGAGCCTTTAAGCCTACGAGTGTTCATTTTTTTATACTCCATTTTTTCAATAGATAGATTGTCACATAGTTTAAGCACTTAGGAGACAAAAAAAAAAAGAGGATATTGTGATTCCAGAATGATAGTCCTTCTCCTTCTTCATATACCCACTTTTTTGCTTTGATCAATGTGCTTCTTGTTCCTTTAGTTCTCTTGTGCTTGTAAAGTTTTCTTAAGCTTTTTATGTTAACAAACGAATAAAACTTATTTGCTTGTTGAACACGAGATTGTCATCACCTTTTCTACATGGAGATCTTGATTTGAAGCTTTTTGTCATCACTACTTCATCCCTTCAAATTTGCTAGATTTTCCCCTTTCAAAATTTCTTTGATTCGACTAATTATACTAACCTAACCTAAATATTTGCTTACTTTTATCTCTCTAGTCTCATCACTTACTTAAAATCACATGAGTAATTTCAAATAGAAATAGACACTCTACTTATGGTCAGTCTATTTTTCCATCTTCATTTGTGATCTTACAAGACACCCAAAATCAACACCATTTATTGTTTCGATACGATATTACTTGCTTTTTCTGACTAGGTTATTCTTTCTTTTGCTTTTAGTAAGTTGTTGTCTACATTTTCAGACTATAGTCAACTTTTTCTTCTTCTTCCTTTGCTACCTTGTTCATTATTGGTAAGGTTTTTTCTTTCTGAAAACAAAATTTGGTTATTCAAAATTGTTAAAGCCCCAATCTTTTTTGTGTGTTTCATTAGTAGTCCTTTTATTCCTATACTAGAATTTAACGTTCCAAGATCAAATTCTAAACATTAGAAAGTGAAATTCTAAGATTTAAAGGACCCTTTGAGTTCCTTTCCATTTTAACATAAATGATTCCAATTATTGATTCTACCTTCCCAAGTTTCACATTGTCTTTAAAAATAAAAGTATTTAATTTAATATCTCACATCCTTTAACTTAGCATTTTATATTAGTTTTTGTCATAGTGAGTTTTGCTTATCTCTAGCTAGAAAAAGAGAACAACTAATTTGGTTTAGGGAATAATTCTCTATGAATCATTATTTCATTAGATTGATATCATCAAAATTTCTTAACTGTGTCGAAAAAGAAAATTTCATTTCTTTATTTTGGAAAAATTTAGAAATTGTATTTTTGAGCTTTTTTGTTCCCCTTTAGGTTTAGTCTTCTAATTTCTTAGCTTCCCCAAGATTTCAGTGAATGTAATTCCATCCCATCCCTAATGACAAATATTCTTAGTCCTATTCCATATGTTCTCAGTAAAAGGACATAAGAAAAATAAGTGATCTCTAGTTTCACATTTGGTCTTGCACAAGACATATTTATTATCAAAATTTAGAAAATTTAATATATCCATCATGTTCATTTTATTCGATGTAGCCAGACATAGTAAATAGGAAGCATTAGGCCTTAATTTCTCATAGTAGATAACTGAGTACCAATCAAATGTGTAGTGTTGTCCTTGAACTAACCACTCCCTACATGCTTTATTACTAAAGGAATTAAGGGGTAAGTTTAGCCAAGAAAAGGCCTAATGCTTTGAATTTATCTTGATTGAAAGACTAATGATGGTTCCTTGTACTTGTAGAATTCCTAACTTATAACCCTATTCTTTATCAATCAATATAACCCCTATCCTTAAATTGATTGACTAAAATTTCTTTCTTACCCTAAGAATTTATTAACTCGGTTTATGAATCCCCTTGAATGATTTCACTTTATCCCAAAAAGATCATATATTTATATCTCTAATATTTCATTCAACCCTTATTATTCATATTGTGATCTATTCAAACGTATAATCTCTTAATCCTATTATATGAAATATAAAATAAAATTAAAAAATTGATAAATTTTAATTGAACACAATATAATCATGAATAATTCTAAAAAATTAGGATCTTTTATTAAATCAAAGAATCAAGTCAAAACAAAAAGACTTAAGTTTCATCTTACCTAGATCTATGCCCCAATTATTTCATAGTTAAATAAACAAAAGCCACAATAAGCAAAAAAGAACAAAAGATAAAACATGGCATTTTCATGTTTCTTGAATCTTAAATTTCTTGATAAATCTTGATGAAAGGTCCCATCCTGGAGTTCCCTTTTCAAAACTCGAGTGGAGCCCTTCTTGTAACCCCGGTAGCCCTCCAATTGATATCTAACTCCAAGGAAGGGTTTCTGCAAAGTCAAGTCATTCAACTATTAAAAACCTGTTATACTTTAAAGTTAAAAAGTGTGGAAATAGTGGAATTAAAAAAACCATTTAACTAAAATTTTTGGCAACACAATGACTGCATTTTGACATTCCCAAAATTTCAAAAACTTGTATAACACATTTTCAAAACTTCTAATATTTTATATCCCATCTCAACTTCTGGAATGAGACCTCAGGTCCACATCACAAGCAATCACAAACATACAATTCTCAACATTTTACAAACATCATTGAGGATTAAAGGCCTCTTAGTTCATTAAGAAAAAGATATTTATAATCCCACAATTATTTACAAAATCACACTTTTAAACCATTTCCAAAATAATTTAAAGCATATATACAAGCAACTAAGCCAATTTCGAGCAAACACATACGTAAGAAAGATAAGAAAAGCATAGCAGCACCCGACGATACAACTAATCCTGCGGCAGAGTCCCAATTATTCCACCACCTGTATGCATACTTGAGGTGGTTTACTCAAAAACATAAAATAATGGTGAGCTCAATGAGTGTAATTAGTTTACTAAAAAAATAGAAGTTTTTATAACAACATAACTGTAATATTCTCATACAATCATAAAGCTCATGGTAAAGCATTTGTCATAACAATTTATTCGTGTATTATCAAATTTGGTAATAACATAAAATTTTGTAAAAAACAATTTCAATTTTTTGAAATACTATTCCAAATTTCTTTTTGACATTAAACTCATAATATACAATTTTCCATTTTCCATTTTCCATTTTTTCCTTAAACTATAAACAGTAGTGGCAATAAGTTTTCTGAAAAATTTTATACTGAAAATAAGTCAACTACTAGAATTGGTACTATATAGTACCTCTCAAATCACTTTTAAAAACAAATAGTGGCAGCATTATTGTTACATGACTTTTCTTACTCCACATAGCCAACCACTAGTTTCTTTACCATATGGTACACTAGGTCTAAAGTCACGGAGCTGGTTTTGCATGGCTTAACTGCAACTGGTTAACCACTAGTTACGAAATTAGTTCTGCATCGCTTACCCATAATAGGTTAACCATTATATATCAGTAGTTGCAGAGTTGGTTCTGCATCACTTACCCGTAACAAGTCACGAAGTTAGTTCTACATTGCTTACTCCTAATAAGGTAAATACCATAAACCAGTATCATAACATGTATGAAGCCTAACAATGTACCATAGTCAAAAGCAACTCTTACCTATTCAATTCTGCTTATTATCGAAATCAATTATCGAAGGATTCATTATCAATCAATTTAATGCATAATTTCAACGTAATTTCCAATCAAACAAAATTGAACTTTCAACTTACAACTCATATATTGCTAAAGCAAAATTTTATACTAGCAATATTCATTTGTAAAATATCATTCGCATAAAACTCAACATAAATATTCATTTCATGATTGAATGAAAACTATTTGCATAAAATCATTTTAAAGTACACTTACATGTCATTAATTCTTTTGTAAATAATTTAGTCATATAAAGCAGTTAAAATACACTCATAACTTGCTAGTTTCCTTTTCACCACTTTGAAATCCTTCAATTGGTTTTGTTTTTAGCATAGAAAACCTAATAAAAATACATTTAACTTCTTAACACATTTTCCAATTAAAT
>JAOQMP010000005.1:8272841-8285220 GCA_027563575.1 Erythroxylum pedicellare | reverse complement strand
AAGTCGCAATATAATACTGTATTACCTCATTAAAATATAAACTGCATAAATAGAGTATATTACCATTTGCAAGTAAACTTAACTTATTACTACTTCCAAATAATCCACAAAATGAATATTTGTTAGTAATTCATTTATGAAAAATAAATAAAGTTTAATACAATATTTAATAATCAAAATTTTAATTACAATATCTAACGTCTATCATAAAATAAAAAATTGATAAAATTGAAAGTAAATGATAAAAAATTTATTTTTTAAAAAATCAATTAACAAGATACATGTTTTAATTTTAAAGAAGTCTCATTATATGTAAAAGAACTTGTAGAAATTTCCAATCATTAGTAAATTTTTAATTTATTTTAATTTATAAAATTTTGAGCATACCCTAATTCATTTAAAATCATTATCGAAAAACAATAACAACAACAACATTTAGTATAAATCTCGCTGAGGTGTGGGGTCTAGAGAAGTTTAATAATATGTAGCCTTACTTTTAATTAATAAAGAGACTGTTTTTAAATTTAAAATCATTCTCAAATTCCAATATTTTCAAATTTAAAATATCTTATTCATAGTAGAAATTTTTTAAACATAGATTAATAGTAATTTAAAATTTATGCGTGCACTCAAAATAAGATTATAAATATAAATGCTTTTGAAAATTAACTTTAAATTAATTTAGACTAACACTTGATATTTTTATCTTAATTTTGAGGGAGAGTCTAAACACACTTCTTTTTTATTATTTAAATAAAACTTAAAAAGTTTATATAGATTCTATTAATTTTTAATTATAAGTTATGTAACCCCAATAAGATTATTGACTTTCTCGTTTTACCATCATCATTCACATTAACTCTATTATTTAAAATAATAAAATTAATTAAGTTCTAGTATTATTAAATTCTTATATAAACACTATAAGTGGATAATAAGTAATGATTAACGAATCAATGGACTGATCAATGGACATAGATTTATGTATTTTTAATTGGTCGATCACTAGGCTTAGTTTTAGATCGACCTAATGTCTAATTCTTTTAAATAATATGATACAGTTTTATTTGTAAGGATTAAGCCTCGGATAGTCTAATCAATTCAAGCTTGTTTTCAATTAACAAATATTATTTTACATATCTAATTTTGAAAAAAAATATTTTTAAAAATTTGACAAAACCACCTGTGGACCGACAATTCCTAATTTTTTAAATTTAATTAAAGTGTCAAATGTCAACTAATAAAATGAAAGGCTAAACGGGGGAAAGGTAAAACTATATGTGTATCCAATTATAACCCAAAGCCGGTAAACCCGGTCTAAGTAAAATCGATTAAAAAAAAGAAAAAAAGAAATGGTGAGTCCTCGTAATCAAGTGATCCAAGTCTCTCCCCTTTTCTTCTTCTATCCATAAAGAGCACCAGACTTTTGGGAACTCGTTGGCTTACTCCCAAAATGGCCACAAAAGCGCATTCGGTTACCAGATTGACCCTGCCATTGCCACCTCCATCCTGTTCTTCTTCGTCTAGCTCCAACAATAACACCCTCTGCATGGTGAAGCGGCCGCCCCTCACGACATCGTTTCTTGGCGGCGGAGGTAGTCCTCTGTTGCTTTTGCTTTCATGGTTGCCTATTGGTTCTTAATTTTTTTTCTCTTTTTTACTTGTGAATTTTCTCCGCAACGTTGTTGGAAATTGTTTGGTTTGGAAGTAAGTTCTGGATTTCGTTAGTTGTGTTACTAGTGTCAGTGTATAACACATCATATGTTAAGAAGATTATTTCCAAGTATTCGAAATAGATTAATGCCGTGAAAATGGTCGTGAAATCATTTCTTATTCCTGATGTCATGTACAAGCATATGGAAGATTTAGCTGTGAGCTAATAATCGTGCATTCTAGTCAATGATTTGTTCGAAAGTTGATTTCTTTGAGTGAAGGAGGCAGAAATGCTGGAATTTTAAACAAACTTAATGTGTAATCGTAAATTTGTGTGGAAAAAGCAGTTGTAGCTAAAACTGGAGGGTGAAAATAGAGGACGCCTTTGGTACATAAACTAATTTTCTTGTCATGAGTTTAAAATTTTGAAGGTATCTAGCCTAGTTGAGCTTCCTTTATAGGAAATGTATTCTCAAACTCAACCGTGAGCTTTTTCAGTTCAAATGGATATAAACAAATTAAAAAAATATCTCAGTAATCTTAGTAATTGCTCGATCAGACATCTCTCTTGGTCCCTTGTCTGATGTGCAAGTGTGTGGAATCAGTTTCTCCTTAAACTTCTTAACTTGCATTTATCCTTATGCTCATTTTCAATTTTACCTGCAGTTGAAGCTCTAAAAATTGGTAGGTTAAGGTCTGGTTCTTCCCATCGTTCCCATTGTTCTGGACAAGGTGGAGGTGCTCTTGGTACTCGTATGAATATTTTTGATAGGTTTGCTAGAGTTGTCAGAGTAAGATCTTTGGAGTTGCTAGTTTGCGGTGTAATTTGCAGTGTTGTTTCATATATCTATCTTGACTAATACTTGTGGTTCTCCTAATTACAGTCATATGCAAATGCAGTCCTAAGTTCCTTTGAAGACCCAGAGAAAATTTTAGAACAGGCAGTACTTGAAATGAATGATGACTTGACAAAGATGCGTCAGGCCACAGCACAAGTAAGCATCAGGCTCTAGCATACTCTTTTCTCAATTTTGGGTTCTTTGTGTCTTTCCTTCTTACAGCATTAATTTTCCGTACATGATTAACCATGCCCCTGAGTTTTCGTTTTGAGTTTCTTCACTTAGATTCTGTCAAGTCACATTTACTTTTTCTTGTCAGAATTTAGTTCCTTGTGATGTTTTACAAAACTTGGAGCCTGTATGGATATCAAAATCAGCGTTGAAGTGATGTTGGATTGAACTCTTATCACGTGAAATTTTTGAATGCTTCCCTCTATTTCTTTTTATCTGGTATTTTATATCGTGTTTTCTGGGTGCTTCCTCTGTTTTATTCAGGTATTAGCATCTCAAAAACGATTGGAAAATAAGTTCAAAGCTGCACAACAAGCTTCTGAAGATTGGTAAATTTTGATTAGTCTTTGTTAATTACAAAGGGCACAGTGATGAGTTATTATTTAATTAGTTAAACGATCATAGCAATGAAATACTGTTTTCTGCTTACCTTCTGTGAAGGTACCGAAAGGCTCAACTTGCTCTTCAAAAAGGAGAGGAAGATCTTGCACGTGAAGCTCTTAAAAGACGGAAGTCATATGCTGTAAGTGGACACCTCAGAAAATGAATTTGTGCTTTTAAAGTGGATTTTGTTATGTTTGGACCAGAAAAACTTAATTTCTCAATCAAATAGCATTTCATGTTCTGAATTCTTCTTTGCTCATTATTTTATGTTAATGAACAAGAGACTTATGTCCACCCATTTGGTTCAGAGAGCGAAATGATCTGGCTGATGCACTTTATGACTGCATTGGCAACTAAATCTTTGCTTCTGATACTATGGTTATCATCTTCAAGCTGCATGTATAAAGCAGTTAGTAAATAAACTTTGTGCTTGCAGAATGAATTATTAATGTCATGTTATTGGTTAATAGGCTTGATCTATAATGGGATTGTTGGTGCTCTATGTGTGATCTTCCAAGAATAAACTTTAAAATAGGAAAACTAACAACCTCTTACCTCTTGTCAACTACTTTGTGAAATATTGTGTGACATTTGAATATAGATTTGGTAGGTGCAATTGCAAATTTTGGAGTTAGTATTGGGTGACTAATATTTGGCTTTAATACTCGAAGGACAATGCTAGTGCTTTGAAAGCTCAACTTGAACAGCAGAAAGGCGTTGTGGATAATCTAGTCTCCAATACTCGGGTACTTCTACTCTTAAATTTCCTGCATCATGTTGCATTTTAAAGTTACAGTGTGTTCTCTTTGTTTGCACCATGTTTTCTTCAAATAGTCTCCTTAAGTCACCAATTTGTTTAAGGTGCTGTCATAAACTTGAGGGTTATGTCTTTGTGCAAAACCTGGCAGCTATGGAAGAGGAAGGTGTCAATGTCTCCTGTTCTAATGCGCACCTAACCTTGTCTTGTTGATTCTTGAATGTATTGGGATGGAATCAATTGTTAGCAATAGGAATGAAAGGAACACATCTTAAATGATTGTTGAGATATTCTACTGAAAGGATTTTACTTACTGCAGAAAGTAATGAATTCCATAAATATCCTTCTCTTCATAAACTGAAAACTTGGCAGCTTTGTGGCTGAACTTATTTCCTTAACTTTTGGCTTGGATCTACTTGTAACTTGATGCCTATAGCTATATATTATTCCTATAGGTGCATTAAGTTTATCCCATTTTTTATAGCTTCTGGAGAGCAAGATACAGGAGGCGAGGTCTAAGAAAGATACTCTAAAAGCACGTGCTCAGTCTGCAAAGTTTGTCTCTGCCACTACTTAGATAGTGAAGTTGCTTTTGCTTTTGAGTTCATTACATCCCTAATGCTATTGTTTTATTCTGTTAGGACTGCAACCAAAGTGAGTGAGATGTTAGGGAATGTGAATACAAGCAATGCTCTTTCAGCTTTTGAGAAGATGGAAGAGAAAGGTGTGGATTTATAATATATTTACATTGTTTAGCCTTTGCTCAATCTCTTAGCATTTTTCCAACTCCCCACAGGACTATCACATGCTATTGCTGAAAGTACATGGTCTACTAAACTTTTGTAGTTCGCTTTGTTACAGTATTGCAATGCATGATGAGAGCAACAGACATGATTGTTTCCTTTCTCTTTTGTTTCTTCGAAATATGTATGTCCTTATATTGAAATGGTTTAATCAGTTTATATTAAAATGGTTTAATCAGTTTCTTGTGGGTGGACCTATACACCATTTTCTAATAAACAATTTGATGTAAATCTGTATCAGGCTAATTTTTTCTCATTGTCAATCTACTCGATTCTTCAACTTACCATGTTTTGATCATATTTTGTCTGCACTCGAACTTGTCCTTTGGTACTCTGCAGTTACATGTTTGGTTGAGCACAACCAAGTCAGCTGCATTTTTCTGACCTTAAATTCACCTGACCTCTGCATTCCTTATGCTTTGTAGTTCATTTACCAAGCTTCTAGCATTCATAAACAAGTATTCATTTAATTTAGCAGTCATTCTTAGTCTTAAAAATGCTGTAATTTATGATGTTCTTCCCTTGTTGCACAATATACAGATTAGAGGCTTGAGTCGATAATTGTAATGTTTTCCCTTTGTTGCAAGATACTGCTATTATTGCTCATTAAACTTATGTGATAACCTCAATAAAGCATATTCTAATCACTTGGCCTTTTTCATGGCCCAGTGAAGACTATATGTGGAGTATAATGGGTCTGAAAAATTTTGTGTCTTTCGGTTTCCTCTTTGTAGTGATGGCAATGGAATCGCAAGCTGAAGCTCTTGGTCAGTTAAGTGCTGATGAGCTGGAGGGGAAGGTAAGAAATTCCCTTCATTCTCTTTTTTTTGAGTCATAGGGCGTGTGACCATACTGCCAGTATATGCTCTTACGTCCTTATATGCAATTGCAATTTGCGACATAGTATTTGCTTATTCTAAATGCTATTGGGTGACCTCTCATATTGCATAAATGGAGACAAACGCAGGCATATGACTTTAATTGTTAACTCTGTCCACACCCGTTTGTACAGTTATGGGATTGTGCTGTGCCAGCTGCAAGGTGCATGCACTTATACGTGCTCTATGACTTGAACTTATAATTTGCTTCTAATGCTAAATTTTGATAGCCAATAATGGATAGGTTCGAGCCCTAAACTATGAGGGACGAAATTGAACATTATAATTTCAACTTCAATCTACAACATTAGGAACTTCACAGACATTTTTCCATTTGTTCTTTTTGCCAGTTGTTGGTTCTTAGTGATTCCATTATTGTGTTTACTGTGGTTTACTCAGATGGAAAAAATTTAGTTTCGTATTCAGGTTCCCCTGGAATTGTATGTTTGGATGGAAAAATTGAACTTCTCCAACATTAAGATCAACTTTTATGTGCCTGCATGTTTATGTCGACTAACATTCTAAGGTATCAATGATGTGCCAAATTCTACCAATAAGTTAGTACATCCTGTTGAGGTAACGATATGGTGGCTGCTGCCAACAAGCTTAAAGCTTATTGGCATGCCCCCATCCCATACTTGTGAAAGAATTCAGATTCAAGTCCCATACTGAAAGAAAATTTTCTTTTCATCATCCTTTCACCTGTCTATTTGTCTCTTTGTGTTAGTTGCATGCCCTTGCAATCATGTTTTCATAGACATTATCTTCTTAGTGCAAAATGATTCACATCGGAAATAACTGAAAGGTAACCAGTTCATGAATGGTGGTGAAGGAACTCCGTATACTACCAGTTTAAAACACTAGGTATGAACGGCTAATGTCAAGGAATAGTGACTTTTATTGAAGTTCAGGATTAAGTCGATCATTCGGCATCAATGAAGAGGCTTTTTTATCTTAAAAGAATTGTTTGTAGTTGATTTGTTTGTGTTTTCTGGTTCCTATATTTGATACTCTGTTTTTACAAATTGAAAATGGAGTGAAATTACTATGATTGTACAGTTTATACTATTTTTCATAATGGTAACAGTCATGCTTAGGTATGGCAGTTGGATCTGGGCCTTGCCAGAAGTCAACAGGCCATTTCTGTTTTGATCAGGCTTCGGTCCAGGCTCAAGCCTGAGGGATTGGTCCGAGGCCCGGCCTGAAAGGCCTGATTGGTCTGACCGCACACCCAAAACAACATTGGTTTGGCCGCTCGGCACAAGCCCACCTGGGCTTTGGGCCAACGACAGGCCCGACCCAACCCATTGGCGTACCTACTCATGCTACGACAGGAGTTTACTTTTGGTCCATTTACTTATGGTTTCTGATAAATAGTTGCTATTTAGGACCCAGTGGAACTAGGATTTTATCTTTTCAAGGTCTTAGGTCTATCTAAATGGTATGACCTTTAGTGTGATAGTATTTGGTGGCGGTGAGCGGCAATGTTGTTATTGGCTTGGTTCCTTAAATGTCTTTTTAACTCTGAATGATCTAGGAGCTCTTCTTAGAAGTACCTTTTTCAATTGATTTCTTCACATGCACAATTTGCAAACTTCACTGGTAATTTAGACGTGATAGTCATAAAAATCATATCTTCGTCTAGCATAAATTGAGCTCCAATTCCCCTGCCAAATTTTCCAATTAAACCAAGTAGCTTTCTAAACTTGAATTTGGTGGTTTCCCTGGGAAAATTTTACATCTTCCTGATCCTTACCATTTTAATACTTATAATATATGGTGCAGTTTGCTTTGCTTGAAAGCTCTTCTGTTGATGACGATCTTGACAATCTGAAGAAGGAATTATCTGGTGGCTCAAAGGTATGATTTAATATTTTAATAACCGAGGAATTGTATCAAATAAATTTTACAACTCATGTATATAGTGCTAATTTAATAGATGAGTTTTCGTAGGATGTCTATTTCCAGAACTTTTATCTGATAGCCATAAGACTTGCAGCTATCAAGTCCAAGCAAGAGTTTTATCAGTGTGATGAGCGTCTTTCTGCAATAGTACTGTAGAGATGAATCTAGTGAAGAGGAAAAAGAAGGGTGTAAGCTTACATGTTGGTAGTGTAGGTCGATGACTAAGAATATGTAGCACAAAACTGGTTGCATTCCTTTTCTCAGTGCCAATAAATTTGAGAACCCTGTCATTATAAATTCTAATGTCTGTTGTGTCCTTAACAATACTAATTGTGGTCTTATCCTCCCTAACAGAAAGGGGAGCTTCCTCCAGGAAGAACAGCTGTGACTAGTTCTCCGTTCCGAGATCCTGACATTGAGATGGAACTCAATCAATTAAGGCAAAAGAGAAAGGAGTTCTGAAGTACATTTGAAAGCTGTAGCTTGAACTACAGAACTGAAGGGCCTTAATTTTGTAAAAGTCACAGAGATAACCATTGTATAGACATGCCAAACTCAAGGCAAACTAGCAAGTTATTTTTTGAACGGGTATGACGTTACATATTGTCTTGTCGTAATTGTAATGTATATGTGAACCATTGTAGAGTATGTGGACTGTATCCTAAATAATTTGTTTAGGTCCAAGTGAAGGTCATGAGGGGCAATGAATTAGAGTTTTTCTATCTTTCAGAAGGACGGCAGTTTCTGTTGGCCGAACCGATGTTATTGTGGTATGTGCCAATAGAGTGATGCATTAACATGCCTTAAGGTAATGTTGAACAGAAGGAAATTGTGTGTATAATCATATAAGAAGATGTCAAAAGTTAATTCTTTTCCTGTGTAATCACATAAGAAGATGTCAAAAGTTAATTCTTTTCCTGTGTTGTTTTATCGTAAAAAAAGGTTGTTAGAGAAACTAATATCTACGAATGTAACCCAACACTAGCATCCGACAACAGCTAGAATGGACATGGTTAGTCAGACATTCTTGTGATTCTCAAATCTTCCCTCTGTTCATTCGAACGCTACCTGTTGAATTATAGAAAACAACACAACAATTGATATCAGAGCAGTAGAATCAATGGCCGAAGGAATAAGGGACTCTGAATTACGTAGAATCGAAAAAAGCGTGAAGAAGCACAGATCAGGAGCGAGAGACTATTGCTAGAATCACAAAACAGAGCAGAAAGCGTGGAAAAGGACGTGCTGGAGCTTAAAACCATTTTTGCTCAATTCATGCAGCGGCAAGGAGCGGAATCAGGAGAGCCTATTTCTGTCCCTTCGGAACTTACTCATCGAAGTGAGCAACCCCTGCAGATTCTTCCTGAAGGACCTTAAACCAGAGATTGGAGTAAGGATACGATTGCACGAACCCCATTCCTCACACCAGGCATATATGCTGGCACGGAAGCAAGAAGCAATAGTAATGGCGAATGGTAACACCATCTTCTCCCGAAGAAACATGATAAAAAACACGAGTCATGGGGGAAGCTACAACCCAATTCCGAGGATGCAGCAAATAGCTAACGTGAACAGGAATTCACCAGCAGATGAATACTGCCCACGCCAATAACTACAACACGTCCACTAGCCGTAAAAGCATTTAAACCTCCTAAGCACATCAGTAGCAAGGAGTTTGACGAAAAACAAGCGCAAGGACTTTGTTTTTGGTGTGACGACAAGTACAGCCCATGGCCACAGGTGCAAAAAAAACAATTACAATTCTATGTGGTTGCTGGAGATGAAGACCTCACGGAAGCGGTAGCGGAAGTAGATGATGATGAGTGTGAGGAAGCTCAGGGGGAAGCTGACTGTTTTAATGTTTCAATGCAAACGATGACGGGGTTTGTCGGGGGAGTGGGACTTGTGAAGAAGGGCGACTGTGATGTTAGAGACATAGAACCCATTTCCATTATAGTAGGTGGGGGATTGCGATTGGAATCCAGATAATGTTGTGTGAACTTTACGTGGATAATGCAAGGTATTCAATTCACCATTAATCCGCCGGTGCTGTCACTGGGAGGGTGTGATCTTGTACTGGGAGTCCAATGGTTGGTGGGATTAAACGATCAACTAAACCATTATTGGAGTTACTGAAGAAGGAGAGATTATTCCATTGGGAGTGGCAACAGGAAGAAAAGAGAGCATTCGAAAAGTTGAAAGAAGCAATTACATTCGCACCTGTGTTAGCACTTCCCAATTTTTCGAAATCCTTCGTGGTGGAAGCGGATGCTAGTGGATTAGGCATAGGGGCAGTGTTACAGCAAGACGATCACACCATTGCCTTGGCAAGACAATAGCTCAGAGACATCAAGGGTTATCGACCTATGAAAAAGAGTTCTTGGTTGCGATTAAAGCAATAAAACATTGGCACCATTACCTCAGCTTCATACCCTTTATCGTAAGAATTGATCACCAGAGCCTGAAATACTTGCTGGAGCAACGACTATCTACACATTTCCAGCAATCATGGCTTCCGAAGTTATTGGGTTATGACTTCGAAGTTCAATGCCGCAGAGAGAAGGAGAATGAGATAGCTGACACTCTATCAAGAATTACTAGGTTAGAGCTATTGATGATGTCGGTATCTCAACTGCAAGGAGGATTATTGGAAGACATTAAGAAAAACTGGGAGACGGATCACACGATGCAGGACATAATTAAGAAATTGACATCTGGGATATAGTCTCGAGTGCTTACGAATGGAGAAATGGGCTATTAAGATGGAAGGGAAGACTTGTGGTGGGCGTAAATAAAACACTCCGAGAATAGATAAACAAAGTTAGCCATGATGATGCGATGGGAGGACATGCAGGAGTGTTGGCGACTACAAAGAAATTACAAAACTTATTCCATTGGAAGGGGCTGGCAAGGGATATTCGAAACTATGCAAAGAGATGCATGATTTGTTAGAATATTCTAACAAACACAATACTTCAGCTTACCCGGGGCTATCATAACTTATTAAAATTCCAAAAGGTCGTTGGAGGGAGCTCAGCCTAGACTTCATCGAAGGGCTGCCGACTTCAAAAGAAAAATCTGTAAGTCTGGATGTGATTGATCGATTCACGAAGTACGCCCATTTAGATATTGCAAAATTATTCCACAATCATGTTTTAAAATTGCATAAAATGATGGGATAAGCACTCATAAATGCAGCAGAAGTGACTCACAAATTAGTCAATACAATAATAATATGTTAGGCACGACTCCAAGTATAAATCAATTCTCCCTACTTGTTTAAACCTTTAGGAAATAACTAGGCAATAAAATAATCTAATATAATGCAGAACTCAATAAAATCAACACCGCAATTTACGTTAAAAACCTTCTCAATGTGAGGAATAAAGAGCAAAATTTCTACTATCAACAAATAATGAGTACAACAACAAGTTCTCTTTAGTATCCCACCAGAGGCAGCAACAATAAAATCAAGGATACAAAAATTATTAGCAACAACATCGATAACAACAATAAGAGAAATCAACAAGAGAGTTTACGAAATCACCCAAAATTACATTCTCCAAAACAGCCCGAGCAGATAACCCAAAAGATCTCCAAACAGTAAACCCACTGTTGCATATCGAGAGCAATGTGTCCTTTACCAACTGTCAAAGTTTTAGCCCAATTGAACAACGTTTCACTATCCGATCGTGAGCTTGATCAAAACTGTTCAATACTAGAATTTTGAGGTCCTAAAAGTCAAACCCAAATTTGACCACTAATCGTTGGAAAATCAAAACTCCGATCAAGATTCTGATCGTTGGATATGAACAACCACCAGTGTAGTCTAAGCCTTCAAAGTTTGAGCTTGATCAGTCCCCAAACGATCATCTAATCCAGGACTCAAACAAACCTGTTTAAAACTCTCTCTTACTCACTAGTGTTTTCTCTCTTCAACTCTCTCACTTTGACTTCAGTAAATTACACGATGCAATCACACACAATCTGCTTACTCCCTCTCTCTCTTTATACAACAAAGAAAATAAGAAGATAAAAATTAAATTCAAACAATTTGACAAACTCACCAAAAAAATAATCACTCAAAGATCTTGTTTTTTCAAATATGGAGGCTGCATTAAATGTGAAGGGTTGACTAACAAATCTTCCCCTCTCGACACATTTGGCTGGCTAGTTGGAACAAACTGCCATCTTGACAATCAACCTACATGTCTCAAGCTTTCCTCTTGATAGCATCTTTGTTAACATATCAGAACCATTATCGTCAGTGTGAATCTTTTCAAGTTCAAACTCCTTGGATTGCAATGCATCTAAGATCCAATGATACGTGACATTGATATGTTTTGATCTAGAGTTAAATGTAGAATTCTTACTAAGATGGATTACACTCTGATTGTCACAATGCAACTCATATTGCTCCTACTTGAAGCCAAGTTCTTGAACAAACTTCTTCATCCATAATAACTCTTTAGCTGCTTCTGTTGCTGCAATAAACTTAGCTTTAGTGGTAGATAGTGCAACGCACTTTTGTAGCCTCACTTGCCATACCACAACTCCCCCTGCAAAATTAAGCAGGTACTTTGAAGTAGATTTTCGAGAATCAATGTCTCTTGCCATATATAAATCTTAATAACCAACCAATTCAAGTTTCCCACTTCCAAAACTCAAACACAAGTTGGAAATGGCCCATAGATATCTCATAATCAACTTCACAGCTTTTCAATGCTCTCTCTCCGGATTAGATAGGAATCTACTAACTGTACTTACTGCATGAGCTATGTCTGGCCTTGTACACACCATAGCATACATCAGACTACCCACTGCTGAACCATAAAGAACTTTCTCCATATCTTTCTTGTCATCATCAGTAGACGGACTTTGCTCGGTACTCAATTGAATTGATTACCAAATAAAGTACTTATTGCTTTA
>JAOQMP010000005.1:8245018-8256884 GCA_027563575.1 Erythroxylum pedicellare | reverse complement strand
TTTTAATAATAAAAATAAAAAAATGAACTTAGAACACAATATAGTATACAATCCAACTAACTATAATCTTTAAAAATTGGAGGAACACTGCTAATTAGTGAGAAAATAATTACCACAATCACATCATAAAGATAAAAAAGGAAAGCCTTAAAAAGGAAGTCCACAGCATTTGACATCATCACTCCTCCACATTTCCCTCTGTTCTCTCTTTCACTCCTTGACGTTGCAAAATATATACAAATCGACCCTTCAATGGTGGTGTCCGTCTCCCCAAGCACGAATGTATGTTTGTTTGTTTGATCAAGTTTGAACACTCAAACCACCTCTCTTCATCATTTGCTTGAACTCCTTAAAGTTAACCATTCCATCTCCATCCACGTCCACCCTCATTATCATGGTCTTACAGTCCTCCAAGTCCAACGCCCTCCCTTGCTTGAGCCCGAGGGTGGCCAAAACAGTTCTGAGCTCATCAACCGTGATGTAACCATCTCCATTTTGGTCGAACACGTTGAACGCCTCCATCATGTCAACGTCCGCATCCTGCACGTCCATGAGTTGCTGATACAGCTCTCTGAACTCATCAACGTCGACGCAGCCGTCTCCATTGACGTCGATCTTCTCGATCATCTGAGTTAGCTCCATGTCTGGAATAAAGATGCCAAGGTTCCCTAGTGAATGATTCAGCTCCTCCTTGGTGATGCGCCCGTCCCCGTTCCGATCAAACGCTTGGAAAAGTCGTTTCAATTCTACAGGATCCATTCTCTTGGTGGATTTAAAAGATGAATCTGAAGAAGAAACAGTTGGTGGTGGTGATGGTGATGGTGATGTCTCCTTATGAACAAGGGTGCTCTTGGTCTTGGGTTGGTGATGGAGGGCAAAGAAGGTGAAGAAACCCAATCTGAGGTTTTCGGGGAACAAGCAGGCAATGATAGAATTAACAAGATTGTAAAGAAGGAAAATCGTGAGCAAAATAGTTCGCATTGAGTGGAATTGAATAAATGAGCATGTTGTTGCTACTACTTTATATAAACTTTGAAATTGTATGGAAGTGGACTCTGTCTTCCGTTTTGTTTTACGCATTTATTTGAAATTATAAATAAACAAAAAAATAATAAAACTTCTACAACGATTCAATAATATTACAAATAATTAAATAATATATTCTAATATATAAAAATTAAAAAAAAATAGGTCACGTCACATATCCGTCTAATTAACTCCGGTCTGGCTAAATATGACCGTTGGTAACGGATCTTCCAAGGGACGTTGGGCATTGAACAACGGCTATCATAGAGTGAAGGGTGGGGTACCACGTGGCACTTGGTCCTGCTTTCTCGGAATTGATTTTGGTGTTTAGTCACCAGCCTAGACTTCTTCAAATGTTGGACTATGTTATTATACGTTTAGCTTCTAACTTTTTTTATTTGTTTATTGGAAGGTCTATTTATAATTTATGACAAGTGGAAACGGCCCGCGGAATGTTAAAAACTTAGAAGTAATTTTGTGACCTAGTCAGATGAACTATATTGTTTGGACTTGACTAGGAACCTAAGAATGTAAAATACATAGTGTTTATTAAAAATCAAATTATATTTAATAATCAAAGATATTGTAATCTCTTCCTACGGGCCATAAGAAAATAATTTCACTGCTAATTAAAGGTAAGATTACGTATTATTGAACTTTTCCACACCGCTCATGTTAACTGGATTTCTCGTTGATGCTATTGTTATTGCTTTAATCAATGATATTTAATGAAACGAAATCATTTTACAAGAAATATACTCTATTTAATTGAAGATCATCTTTTTCATATGTTATCTAACTCTTTCAAGGAAATTCTTAGTCCTTTAACCATCAAAAGTATAATATTTTTATACATCAAAAAGTATTCTATTATTTACAAAATATTTTGCACTTGGTCGTCTTGTTTAATAACATAATTGCTGGCAAGGAGTATGAAAAGAAAAAAGGAAAGATCAGAGATTTGGGAGGATATTGAAGAAGTAAGAAAATGAAAATGAGGAGCAATAAATTTTTCTAATGGACATGTGATTAAGCACTTTATAACCATCTAGAATAGATAATGTTGGCACAAGTTCGAAGACCTTAACAAAAATCGTATTATTTTGATATCTTATAAGAAAAATATGTTTTTAGTTACGAAAATTATTAATAGAAAGTAAAGATTTTTCGTCTGAAAACAAATTGAAAATTACCGACAGAAAGAATCTTAAAAAAATGACTGTAGCTAAATTTTGGCGACGAATATTATAAATTCATCGCAGACTGATCGACGGAATATTGTATAATCGTCGATACATTTAGAGACGGAGTTTTGTATTTCAGTCGATTTGGTGCATTTTGTAAGAGACTTTTGTATTTACGTTGGTAAATTTTCATCGTTAAATTTACTACAAATTCATAATATTCTGTCTGTGATATTAGTGACGGTAAATTATAAATCCGTTGCTAAATATACCGACGGAGTTACAATATTCCGTCGCCGTTAAATTCACAGACGAACATACAATATTTGTTGCAAAATTTTACCTATGGACAATACTATCCGTTAGTAAATTTTTTTCCGATAGAATACATTATTCCGTTAGTAATTTACTTACAGAATTATAATATTTTGTTGCTATTTTACCCGCGGAGCATTTTAATTCCATCGAAAATTTTGCCTATTATAAATTTCAACCACCACTTCTTACTTAAGTTTTTCGTTAATAATATTTTATTTTTTTACATTTAATTTTTGCAAATAATATAATATTAATTGATAATATAATGTTAAAATTATCGTGATTGGTGATATAATAAAAACTATAACGTACACCAATAAATATCTTAAAAAATCTATAAATTAAGAATTTATATAAAAACTTAAGAGTAACAAACATCAAATACATTCACTCATGACGTGGGAGTTGCTTATGTATCACTCAGCAGTGTTGATCAAATATCCTTTGGCTACCATATCCCTTTATCTTATGCAGAGTGCGACAAATTTCAAGGGTGATTATATGAAAGTTGACATTTCTTTATGAAGGTTATAATATAAACAAGAAAATGTCTCTTGACGTTATGTGCATACTAACCTTTGGTTTTCTTTCTAAGCATAGGATTGGTACAAGTATTACTTGCCTCGTTGTCATCATAAATGTGAAAAGTTGTTTCATGTGCTCGGAGATTGTTCTGTGTACTTAAAGATCTTTAACAAACCCTCTGTAAAGTCTCATTCTTTGAGAAGTATTTGATTTTTGAGAAACAATATGTTCATGAAAGTAGATTCCTATCACTACAATAAGGTGTCAACATCATTGTTTAATGAGCATACAAAATGCTAATCAAAAGATGCAGTTAGGCTGAACGTGTTTATCAAAATCTACCTAATCAACCTCTGTAACCGCGACAAGAAATATTCAACTTACCTATTGCCATAATTATTTTTAATTAACAATTAATTTAAAATAAACTTATAAACTCACACTCTTAAAACACTTTTGTAAATCTTGTACAGATTAATATAATCTAAGGAAAATGAATAGTAGAGCATTCCAAATCCTTTCTTCTCATATTTACTTACTAGGTCTCGTTCTCTTTTTGTGCAAACGAGTCAATTTGCGTAGAGAGAACCTCAATCCTTGGCCAGCCAACTCACAAATTGTCCATTGAAAGAGAGCTTGTCTCTCTTTGAAAGAGCTTATATCACTAGAATGGATTCTTCTTCAAATACGTTGGGCAGCAAGTCATTTTGACCAATTTGAAGAATTCAGTTTGAAACTTAAAGTATGGCCCAAATTAGTCCATTCAATACAGTATTAATGTGCAAGTTCTTCTGAGCTCAGCTCAGACCTAATATGATAAGACTAAGAGAGAGGACCAAGTAAAAGACTTACATTTTCAAAATATTATTAATTAATTTGAACAAACTTTGACCTTAACACTGAAACTTCGGTGTTAATATCTTTTCGCCTCAGATTGCGTTTTGAAAAAGCAAAATTAGAGGGACCAACCAAGTTGTCGTGCAAGAAGAACGGCCGACGTGTTTTGTCTAAACAAAAAATCAACTATTCGACCCATTTTACGTAAATTATTATAGTTAAAATAAAAATATAATCTGACTTGGCAACGATTTGATATAACAACGAAGGAAGTAATAAAATTACAAAACCTACCTTGGAGTAAGGCAAGCCTCCTAAGCTCAGTTTACTCTTATTCGTTTTTCAAGTTTTGGATGTGGAATCTTCTCTCCATAAGTAACCACAAATCACAGTGCTTAGGGATTCTCACTCATATCGAAAATCATCGTCGTCCAATCACTATCCTCCGATTTATTTCTTACTATGCTCTCACACATAGATAAGCACAGAGAAGAGAAACATATTCACGACAATGCCACTTTGTTTCTTTATATAATATAAATATGATAATTATCTGTTTAGTAAAAATTATTTTTAAGACAAAGAAAAAGAAAAAGAAGAAAACATCAGATTTGAAGCTCCCTTCCCTCCGATTCTTGAGTGTCACTTTCTAGGCAACTTCGCCGGAAAGTTCCCGATCAGGTCAGTACAAAGCTTCCTTGTCTAATCAATTCTTAAGCTTTTACAATAAAGAAATAGAAAATATTTAAATTTAAAAATAAGCTCTCACTCTTGGGTTCATACTGACATGAAAGCAAGTTCCCTTCTTTCTCGCTTATTTTAATTTCAAATATTTGGTTTTTCGTTTTTTAAGCAAACAAACAAGGCTTCCCTTCTCTGTCTCCTTTAAATCTCTGTATTCTTGTCAGTTTGTCCTTCGTCTTCTGCTTAACCAAAACTTTCCTTCTGCATAGTTGCTTAGACAAGACTTTTTGTTTTTCAAGTCGAATAAGACTTTGGTTCCAAAATGGTATTTGAACTAATTGTTTTTTGTTTCATGGCTTTTTAGGAAGAGGGTTTTTGAATGAGTCATTTATTTATGTTGTTATAGCTATAGAGGAGCTAGCCTTAACTATGGAGGGGCACTTTGTTTGTAGATGTCAAGTAAGGAGGTTGAAGAGTTTTATCGAAATCTTTCGAGGAAAGAGCTTCAAAGTCTGTGCAAGAGATGTGGTTTGCCAGCTAACAGGTCACATTCGGAGATGGTTGAATCATTGCTATCTTATGTTCGGGTAACGTATTTTACTTCTTCATATTTATGTGGTCGAGCAATGATTATATACCCTACCATGCTTTTGAAAATTTATGTTGCGTAGTATGCCAGATTTTTCTTGGGGTTTTGCTGTTTTATGCTGGACTTCGAAGAATTCTTATTGGAATTGCTGATTGGCGCTTGAGCTCTTGTGGCTTAAATGTTGTTGGCCATAGTTTCCCTAGTAGAAGGAAAACTATGACAGTAAAAGATAGCTTCATGTCTTCATATGCTAATACTTTTAGGTTAAATTATAGTAAATGGATGACAATTGAGGCAAGGGATTGCATTACAATTATGTGATTACAATGTAAATCGTCTGTATTGAACACTTTCCTGAGGACATAAATGTTCAAGGTATTTTGCACTTTTTGGATAGATTTTTCCTAAAGTACTAAATCGTTTCCATCTATTGGTTTTCTTTTCTTCTGTGTTATAATTAGTGCAAACTCATTGTCACAAGAAGGAATTTCTGTGTAAATATAGGGAAGTTTTGGTGTCTCATTTTGTAAGTCTGAGGATACTTCCGGTTCACGCTTCATTTCTCGACAAGGTGGGAGTGGCACGAGGCATAAGAAACCCACAATTGCCTTGGACAATAAGAAAGAAAACTTGTGCAAATTTGCCTGTAGAACCATTACCGTACCTTCCTCTTCTAAAGAGAACTCCTCCATGACAAAGGTTCCTGCTTTTCAGTTCTTTGTCAGTTCAGAAGAGGGAATCAATCTTTGTGTTGATTTAGATGCAAACCCATCAGAGTGGATTAACAAATATAAGAATCAGGTATATACATGTGACAACATGATCAATCCCAAGTCGAGAAGTCTCCCTGAAGAGCTTGGGTGCATTGGAGAGAGTAATAATCAGACAAAAGCCTCATTTTCTTGGAGCATGGATCCAGAAAAAACAAAAAATGTTCAAGTGGAAGCTGAACGTCCTAGTTTGGTTGTGGAAGAGAATAGTCCTGTCAGGACTGGTCAGACAAATGGAAATACTAAAGTATCAATGCCTTCGCCAATACTGTCATGCAGGGTTGCAGTGGGTGTATCAGAGTGCTTAGACAAAGAGCAAGGAATTATCTCATTGAAACCCAGTCCTAATCTGCCTAGCCCAGCATTTTCTAATACTTATTCTGTATCCTGTAAAAAAGATGGCTGTGATGCTGCCCCCGACTCTGACATTATCGATGCCCCAGTTGAGAAGATAGCCTGTGATTTTGCAAACTCTGTCACTGATGGTTCAATTCATCTCCTAGCATTTGGGCATCGGCAGTCAAAGCCTGAAGGTGAAATTTATGAAAGGTCAATCCTGCAAAATGGTTATGATCTTGAGATCCCTAATTTGGCATTTCCTGGATATTTGGGAAATCTTTCAATTGAGAAGAAATTATCTGAAACTGGAAACTATCACAAAGACGCATCGTATTCACAGGATAAGAGTTGCAAAATATTGAATCTGGTTGATGCAAAGGACAATGCATGTATTGAGCCAGAAGCATTTACCAACTTAAGTAGGAATGATGCTTCAAGGAATCATCTGCCTACATTTTTGGAGGAGCAGGTAGTTTCTCTTTTTCCCTCTTGTTTTAAAAATGTTTCCAGATGTTAAGAAAAGTAAACATATTGGTTAATTTGGGTAGATGGGTTCCCAATTTTTCACTAAGACTGCATGAAATGGCCAGAACCTTTCTTCGGTAAATTATGATCAGAAACTTCTGTTTCATAGTATCAATGTACTATTTATGTGGCCTTTTGTAGCCTGTAGTCAAAGACAGACAATAACTTGGTACAATTTACATGCTTATGAAATTAATAAGATGAACTTGTCTTCCTCCTTTGCATCTAAATCAAGTCTAGGACATCTCTTATTCATCCCAAAAACAAAGTTCTTAGGCAAGATTTGGTTATTTTGAAGGGGATGGCCATCAGATGGGTGTTATATTACTGCTCATGTTTATAATAGCAATGCGAGGACTCTAGGTGGCCTCATAAACATCTTTTTTTTTCCCCTCTACTTAAACCCCTAGAATCTGATTGTAATTCTACTGAAGTAAAACTTTATTCTAAGACAACCATTGACTGATAACTCTGAGTTTTGTTCATGCGGAGTCTTTTGCAGGAATGGAGCAATCTCGTTAGCGGAAGGGAGAGTTCAGTGTAATTTCTCTTCCTAACAATAAACGGGTTAAAAATTCATACACACCTTCTGTGGTTAAAATCTATTTAAAAATCATATTATAAAATTTTAATGTGCTACTAGGCTCTCTCTTGTAGTCTCCAAACTCTGAATAATAAAGCACTGGTGGTAGATTTTGTTCTCGAGAAAAGAATTGTAATGTGGAATGTCTCTCTTCAAAATTAATTTTTCAGAACCAGAAAAGAAAATTATTTTTGTGGGGGAAGAATAGGGAAAACTGTATTTATATCCCAAACAATGTCATTCTGGTGTTTTTGTTATCAATGTTAACTAACAATATGTCAAAGAGAGGCAATCTGCTTCAACACCACTATAGCCATATTAAAATCATATGGGATGTTGGTAAAGTAGTGCTTAATCTCCAGAGATATCTTTACCTACTTAATTCTTTATTTGCCGTTTGTACTTGATGCTGCTTTGAATTATGTTGAATATACCATTTCAGATGCTCTGAAGTAGACTACTCAGGTGGGAAGACTTCTTTACTGTCTGACACCTTGGAATCAAATGTCGAATTTCATAAAAAGAGACTCCACGTGGACATTGAGGGTGAAAATGGCTCTAGTGAATGTGATGCAAAAATTTCAAGACGCATGGAGCAATCGGGTGGAGAGGTTCTTCCAAGAAGATCTATGAGGCTAGTCTCTAAGGTTCTCCTTTTATGTTCTTGCATTATTAATCAATCATTGGCAGTAATCTTTCACAAAATACGAATCATACGTATTATATATGACATCTCTAACCAGTTTTTGGTATAACTTGGAATTAGGAAATGTATTTAAAGAGATAAAGAAGTACCAACCCTGCCCGTGTTAATGATATATTCCACTTCCTTTTCTGCCTGCCAGTGATACGTGAAGAATTTGCTGGCTGCACCCGAATTTTTCGTTTGGATGATTTCGTTTCCGTCATTTCCAGATTCAGGGTACTTTTTCTAGCAAGCGTCTTTTTCACTATCTGCTCTTGCAAAAGCATTGGCTCTGAATAAATTAATTCTTGTTCTTTATGCGACATCTACGTGTTTATAGCCCTCTGGGTTGTTAAGAGAGACCATATTTTATTAGAAAGTGGGAATTCCAGTTGTCAATTCCACCAAATAAGAGAGTTGGTGGAATGAGAAGTTCACGTATTGATTTATGGACAAATAAGATTCTTTAGTATTTGACTTGCATGTTAAATGTACACAAAATTGCTGATTGACTATTTATGGAAATCACTGTATCTTTGATCGAAGAGGCACAAAAAAGTTCCGACTCCTTTATATAGCAAAAAGTTGAACTATTTATTCAAGTTGAATTCTCTCCTCTTCGCAGGTTCAACAAGGGACAGTTACATACTCGCACAATAAGAGTTTGAAAGTTTCTTTCAAGGCATTCAATCAGTGTCATGGTTCATCTTGTTGAACAGCAGTCTGAAATTCGACCAAAATGTGGACTATACTGTAAATAAAAAGAGGTAATCTGTAGATGTTGTCAACTATTTGTTTCGAATAGTTTGAAACAAACCGGATTTTTGTAATCTTGCTATTCATTGGATATTGTAACTTCCAATTCTTTTATGAATCTTTAAACGCAGAGCTTTCTTTATCTACTTTACCTCAAATATCATTGGCCTATCCGAACCTACTATAGTAGGACCAGTGGTCTTGTTGAGATTCCAAATGTGAAACTCATGGAGAAATGCTCTGGTTTAAGATTAAGCTCAAGTTATTCTGCTTAGCTAAACTTCTTGATCGAGGTTATCATTTGCTTCGTCCCCAGCTTTGCTGAGAACTTGACTAGAATCATTCCTTTCTTCTTGATTCATTTCCAATACCTGGCAACTTTTGCAATCTCCCAAGGTGGTTTGTGTGGTGAGCTTCTACTTGTCTCAACACTCCCTTATTCCACTCCCGTTTGGTTGTCACTTGTGTATCTATGAACTGGAAGCTCATTCTGTTGACTGCTACATCTGCCAAAGAATTGGACCTGGCCAATCATTCAACGAGGTTGATTATGCTGATTCTTGGTAAGGCCTTAGAGGGAGAGTGGTTCACTTTTCAGAAGTTTCATGTTAAGAGGTGCTGATTCTTGGTAAGGCATTACAGGGAGGGTGGTTCATTTTTTAGTAAGTTTTTGTTAAAAGGTGTTAAGTTCACTTTGTGTTAGAAGCTTATTACCAATTATTTTGGTCGAGTTGGTCGCTGGTTGATCAAGTAACTACTATGGTAATTAGAATTTAATTTGATCGTCGCCACTAGGCTTTTTACATTAGTGGTCAATATATTATCAACCATGAAAACACTAGGCTTGAGGTGTCGGTCACTGGCAGTTTCTGTTAGATATGGGTCCTTCTTTTATGAAGGGACTCCATGTCCACAATTGTGGCAACAAAATCGATGCTGGTTGCTTTTGTTGAATAAATGGAAGAAGACAACTGCATTCACGCGGTGGAATGCCTATATAAGGTACTCCCTGTTTTATCAAACAACAACAAATACAGAAAGAAAATTAGAGCAAATTAAATGCATTGAAGATAAGAAATATATACCTAAAGGGTTGGTGAGTGGCAAAATAGTGAGGTTAGTATTTTTAGGTTGGAAAACACATTGTGAGCTACTATTTTGGTTTTATCTCTGTATACCTACTATTTGTAATAGTGGAAGAATTATTCTGAGTTTTGTCCGTGGACATAGCCTAAAGTTAAGGGTGAATCACGTTAAATATTTTGTGTCCATTTTGTTCATTTTATCTTTGCTTTTCAAAAAATACAATCACTGCGCCCAACAAGTTGTATTAGAGCTGTGTTTTTATTGAAGGTATTTTTTGAAAAGAAGCACATTATTGGGAAGATAAAATTATAACGAATTTTTTGGTGTGATCTGTTCAAAAAGTTGACGTAAAACAACAAAAGTGATGAATAGTATTCTAAAGTAACTAAGTCTCGACACTATTTGCGGTACTATTCACAAATTATTTATCTGGTCTTGTGGTACTATTCTAGTGGGGTTCGACATTATTATTTATAAGTTACTATTTACCAAGTCCGCAGTATTATTCCAATGGGGTCCGACGATACTATTCCGGTCCTGTAGTGAAAATTTAGAAGATATCTTTCTGCCAAATTTTGACATCTTGGTTTCATTTTTGAGGTCGGTTTTCTCAATTTTGGCTTAATTTGGCAAATTGAGATAAAAATGAGCAAAATAATCAATCTAAACGGTATTAACTACTGTACATGGCGAATCAAGATGAAGGACCTTTTGATGATTACAAAGATACATTTGTCGGTATTTTTGACAATTAAATCAGAGGAGATGTCCAACAAAGATTGGGAGTTTGAGCATAAACGAGTGTGTGGTTATATTCGACAATTTGTCGATGATATTGTGTACAATTACATTTGTAACGAGACTCATGCAAGAACACTGTGGAATAAGCTGGAGCAGCTGTATGCTTCAAAGACCGACAACAACAAATTATTTTATCTAACAAAATTGATGCAGATAAAATACCAGGAAGGTACTTCTGTAGCTGATCATTTAAACAATATAGAAGTGATGGTTGATCAGTTATCAAAGATTGGCATAAAGTTTGACGACGAGGTTATTGCTCCAATGGTGCTAGCTTCATTACCAGAGTCTTGGGAGCTTTGAAGATGTCTTTGACAAATACTGCATCAAATGACATATTAAATATGGAGTCTGTTAAAAGCAGTATACTAAATGAAGAGATAAGACGTAAATCACAGCATGCAGTCTCTTCATTACATTCAGATATTCTGCTTACAGAAACTAGAGGAAGGAGTCAATCTAGAGATCCAAAGTCCAGAGACAAGAGTAGAGGAAAGTCAAACAGATATGCAAATGTGAAATGCCATTATTGTAAGAAGAAATGCCACATCATAAAATTTTGCCGAAAGTTGAAGAAGGAAAAATGCAAAGATGTGAAGAAAGAAGAAAGCAGTGATGATGAACAAGGTGACATTGTTGATGTATTTAACTTTGTTATTGATACAGAGATAGTCAGCCTGATGTCGCAAGAAACAAGTTGGATAGTTGACAGTGGAGCTACTGTTCATGTTATATCTCACAGATAATTTTTCGCATTATACACACCTGGGAATTATGGCGTTGTTAAGATGACAAATGGAAATCTTTCAAATGTTGTTGGCAAATGAGATGTTTCTTTAGAGACAACGAATGATTCAAGACTGTTGCTGAAAGATGTCAGGTAAATTCATGATATTCATCTGAACTTGATTTCTATAAACAGGCTAGATGATGAAGGTTTCCGAAATACTTTTTGAAACGAAAAATAGAAGCTTACTAAGGGCTTTTTAATAGTGGTCAGAGGTTAGAAGTACTCAAAATTGTATATGATGCAGACAAAGCTCTCCAATGATGTTATCAATACAGTGGAGAATGATAATACAGTTGATTTGTGGCATAAAAGACTAAGCCACATTGGTGAGAAAGGGATGACTCAGCTTGTAAAAAGGAATATGCTAT
>JAOQMP010000005.1:8222432-8235461 GCA_027563575.1 Erythroxylum pedicellare | reverse complement strand
TATATTTATATTGCATATATAAAATTTAACGTATGCATCAAATATAAGTAAAATTAAAATAAAAGAAGAAATGAAAAATTTAAAACTTTATTCAATTGAATATTTGCTCAAATTGTATTGACCTCAATTTTCATTTGGCATAAAATCCTTATCATTGAGAAGAGTCTCATCATTAACATTATTTAAATTCATTGCATCAAATGACATATTAATACGTGTCCATCCAAGATTATCTTCCAAGTCACTCTCATCTATCAAACTCAATTCCTCATAAACCTAATTTACCAAAAGATTGATATAGAGGCAAATTGAATTTACATAATTAATTCATCATCATCAACACCCAGTTGAAATCCCGCATCAACACGGAGTTTGGGAATGTCTGATATTATGCAGCCTTACTCTTATATAATAGAGAGGTTATTTTCGATAGGCCCATATGCATATGAGACATAAAGATAAGATTTAAAAAAATTTAGTATCTGTTGAGGTCTAGTAGGACTCATCTTTACCCTTAACTAGTAGAAAGACTATGACTAAATGACCTACAAATAAAGAGAAAAACTGAAATAAAGAAATAAATAAAAATAAACAAATAATAATATTAATATTAAACTCAATAAATGCATAATACTAAAATAATAATTTTGCCAAAATACATTCGATAAGTGGCAAATGGTAAATGAGAAACTGTCAAAGCTACACTTGTAAATGGTGACGAAGGCGAGGAGCTCCTTAATTGTAAAAAATTATTCGTATGAACTTAAAGTAAAATGTCAAGTCATAAGATACAATGGCTTGCTCGCGGCTAACAACTAGATAAGTAAAGATTGAACAATTAGACTTCTTGAGAGGTAAATACAACGCAAGAGATTCAAGATAATCAAATTCATAGAACCTACAAGACTACGTATGCTCTTTTTAAGAGATATCCTTTACCTGTATGCTAATGCGTAAGAGTTTCTTATTACGGGCTAAGTCCTCGGTAAGATCCAACCCACCATATCGTTCGTGATCACTTTCCACAGTTCTTTTTAGGTCTTTTTTTTCCTTTTACAGTCTCTGAGAATTATTTTCTCGTATCGCCTCATTGGAGCATTAGAGTGTCTCCTTCTCACATGTTTGAATCACCTAAGACTTGTCTCTCGCAATTTGTCATTAATACCAACTACCTGTAATTTGTCTCTCACCATAAGATTCCGAACCTTATCTCTTCTGATATTGTCACACATCTATCGGAGCAACCTCATCTCTGTCACCAAAAGCTTATTGATATGTATACGTTTGGTGAGTCAACACTCCATCCCATATAACATGGTTGGTCGAATCGCCGTTCAATAGAATTTACCTGTAAACAAATAAAAGTAAACTCATCAACATAATTACTTATTCCATTAACATCTTAGTAAACAAATAAAATTAAATTATTAACAAATTATAAGAAATTATATTCAACTGAATAATAATAATAACATATCTTTCTCGAAGCTTTAAATTATATTGAACAAAAGCCAAATCATTCAATCTTTTGTGTTCCAATCTATTTCTTTTTTTAGAATGAATGAATTTAAATGTGCTCTAAGTCATTTTACATCCTGTTGCACTCACATTTAGATTCAAAATTTGAATTACAAACCTTTTGCGATACTGGAGCAAAGTTTTGAATTGGTCCACCAAGCAACTATAAGATAATACAAGTAATATTATAAGTAAAATAAAGTGATAATTAATTTTTAACATATAACAAAAGTTAAAAAAATATATACCTAGATTAAGCTTGTCTCTTTGACGAATAGCAATGGGCATCCTAATATCATTAAAAACATCTTCATAAACCTTCATTTAGGAGATCTTATACCATCCTATGGGTAACAATTGTTGTAATAGTTAATAACATTCTCCTATTAATTTCATCTTTTTTTTTTGTAAAACTTGATATGAAATAGACACGAGGATTCAAAAATACCCCAGCTATAAACAATATAGAGTAAAATTGGTTTTCTCATCTCTTATTGATGACTACAAGATGAGGTATATACTAAAAAAATCTTTTTTTAGATTGATCATGATTACTTCCTTTGCCCTGTCCATTGAATCATAAAAGTACTCATTATTGTCTTCTCATCACTATTAGCTAGGTAAAGTACTCTTACCAAATGCTCATAGAATATTACAAATTGATATTAGGACCAAAATTCATAATCTTTAAATATAATTATAAAAACTTCCACTCTAGCATTAGACTGGGCATACTAAGATATGAACTATTTACTTATAAATATTTGTCTTAACTCTTTCTTCATCAGAACAAAACAATGAAGTGATAAGACATTAGTTGCAAATGTTATAATAGTAGAATGATACAAATTCCTGTCATTGATGAAATCTTTTCTCATCAAATTCAAGACTTATGCACGATTATAGATGAACTTGGTCACTTTTTTTGTTTATGCACAATTTCATCAATTATAGGAAATTATCTACCATTTTCTATATTTTCCAACATTAGGTCAATGCAATATGCAGTACAAGGAGTCTTATAAAATAAATTATACTTCCTTTGTAATCTTTTCCCAGCTACTTTGTAAGAATAATCATTATCAGTAATGAATTAAATAATATTTTCTAGCCCAAATTTATCCACAACTTCATACAATATCTTAAACAAAGTATTAACATTTGTAACAAGGTCATATACATCAATATGCTTCAAAAACATTGTCTCCTTTTAAGAATAAACTAAAAAATTGACAGTATGCTCATATCTTTTATTTGTTAAATGATCGCACATGATTGAACACTCATAAGTTGCCTAAATCATTTTTCTTTCATCCAAATAACTATTTAGAATTTTACCTTTGTAGTCATCAATTGAAGGAGTTTTATCTTATACCGTAAGGGGTAATAACATCCACCATACACTAGTAATAATAAGACTGACAACATTAGAAGATACAACTGAATCATACCACTATCTAACCATTTCCATATCCACATTATGATATGCTTTTTTAGATTGTACGACACTACAAATTAAAAGCTAAGCTTTAGGAGGTGAAAATTTTTTAGACATTTGTCTTCTTTTTTTCTTACATTAGGTGCAACATTCCCTTTTCATTGGGTTGGAAAATCTCTACCTTCGACATCCATACTATCATCTGACTACCTAAAAAAGAACTTTTACTACCAATTTTATAGTTTAGTATATGTTTTCTATTTTTCTCATACTGATACTTTTCAAACAGTGTCTTCATTTGTCATTTCATGTTATGACTGACTTTCTTATAAGGTTCTACATCACCTTTGATCCTAACTAAATGCTTCTTTAATATGATAATTTCCCCACATTTCAAATGATTATTATAATATAAACAAATTGTATAGTTCTTTATTCAAGGAACCAATATAGCATGAGCCTAAACTAGATCAATGAATCTTCTTGAAACGACTAAATTATCAAGATTATCAGAAATTTTCTCCATTTATCTGTAAAAATAAATAAAGACAAATATAAAAATAAATTAATAAATTCATGTCAAAATAAAAATGTTATTTTAATTTAATCATTAACTACTACTACAAAATGTTTATTGGTCATCTTAAAATAAATATAGAAACACATTTGAACTATAAAATATACATACATCTTATGTGTAAAAAAATAAGAAGAAATAAAGGAATAACAACTTCTCAATAATCATATGATATAAACATGCAAGTGAACTTATATAAATGATTTCTTAAGAAAATTTGAGGCTTAAACACAATCTATTCAAGAAATTAAGAGTTTGTCAGTATAACTACCATATACATCACATATGTGCTTCAAAAAAATAAAACTCATAAAACTAATGTATTTGAAATGTTATTATCATATTCATAACATGTTATGAATTATGACTTTAACATGTCCAAATAAATTCTTATTAATGTAAAAGAAACACTTTAAATGTGAACATAGTAAAAAATCAAATGAATATTTGTAAAATAAACATGAAAAATTATCTATAGGAACATTAATAACATACATCAATTTCTTGTATCTTACATTTTTTTAGCAGTGCACAGTTGCACATTACGAAAATAACTTTATTGTAAAAATTAAACAAATCATTGCACTCTCAAAATTATAATCTATGTGAAAACAAATCATGTGTTATAAGTTATTTCATAATGATCTAAAATAATTAAATATGAACCAATTATAAATTCTAAAATCATAAAATTACTCAAATCTCAAATTTCATCTAACAATTTATTAAATAAATCATTCCAAATTCTAGAAACCTATTTTTATTGCTGATAATCATAAAATTCATTCTAAATCTAAAATTTAATATATAATAATGTAACTAAAATCCTAATTACACATGTACTAAAGAATTTAAGATATGTTTAAATTGGGTGTTAAGCAACCATTTTTATATTTAATGGTAAATTGTTAGCTTATTTTCTAATGAATTTCCTACACACAAAAATGTATACAAGCTATAAATTATTTTTCTTTTGTGTAGGAAAAGTATAAAGGAATAAGTTCGAAAGTTAAGACTTACATTAATATAAAACGTAACATTTCGACATAGCAAATTCTAACCATCAATCAAAATCTAAAATTTTAAAACTTGTATTTCTTCTTATACTACGTTTAATTTAAAGTTTTTGAACTTCTTCTTGAGTTTCTTCTCTAACCTTTACATGAGCTTGTTTTTCATGAATCTTTAATTGCTTCTTTATAAAATTTGTAAATATTTCCATCTACAAAACATTCATATTATTAATAAAATTATAAAATATTTTGAAATTTTTTATATTTTTCTTGCAAAACACATACCTAAAAAAATGAATAACTATGAAATAAACAATGTGTTGAATCAAGAATACTTTATTGCCTTAACACCTTTCCCAATCCTCCATTCATCAATGTCTTTCTATTTGTAATGATCCAATAACCAACAAAATTTTCTCCATCTTCAAACCATAAAACTTAGATACTAAATATTATAGTGGATTCATAAATATCTTAAAGGAGATAGAGTTAGGTCATCTAAATAGGTTGGTTTTGTCTATTTTTTAAAAATTTTCTTATATTATTCATGAATACATGGGAGTAATTTTTATCATCATGTTGGATGCATATTATTTATTTATTTTAAATAAATTGTTTAGACATTCCACATTCAATGTGTTTATACTTCTTGATTATTTTACATATGCTTTTGGTAGGTATGGAAATATATTTTAAAAGTAATGATGGATCATACTATAGTACTCTTTTCTTTTTTCTTTTTATTATTGTCTTAGAATGAATTGATTAAAAATTTTATTTATTAGTAACTTAATTAAATTGACAATCAAGGCTTGAATGATATATATAAATATACATATTTATGTCCAACAATTCAAAGTGAGATATCAACATTTGGACACTGCAATTATAACATTAGAGTTTAAGTTGGTAAATTCAACTATTGCATTAGAGTTTAAGTTGGTAAATTAAAGAACTCGAATTAATCAAGTTGTTTAGTTATATTGTCTATTATATTTATTCCAGTCTCATTTCCTTTGTTATAGTATTATTCTATTTTGTTATCATACTTTAAGTGTTAGATGCGTTTATATATATATAGCTAAACCTAAATGGAAAGTGCCTAAATTGAAGAAAAAAGAATGAAGTTTGATGATCTTACAAGGATGTAACCAAAAGACAATGCTTGTACAAACATTATGAACAAAGAAGAGCAAAGTTATGAAAACTATTTGATCACAAAAACTAGTAACTTAAAATAATAGTATAAGTAAGAAAAATGGTAAATGATGGTGTAAACATTAATCTAACATGATTTTTTTTATTAATGATAATAGTTGCACTCATTAGAGTACAAACAAGAAAAATAGTAAGTAACGGTAAAAAGTCTCAGAATTTGAATAGGAACTGTATTTTTTACACATATACAATGTTTACAGTAGGTATAACTTATACATAAAAAATATAGTACCTTTAAATGGAAATTAATGGTTCTAATACAAAATATAATCTCATAATTTATGAGATACTCTCTAATTCCATGATTTATGGAATCTTGTAAACTTAATCAAATATAATTAACCAATTAATATACATGATTTTGCCACACTTCCCATCAAGTTGATGAATAGTTATTCCATATTCCTAGCTTAGATGTAATAGTATAAAAAATTTAACTGCTCAAGCCTTTCAGCCAATTAACCATAAGTCAACATATAAAGTGTATAAATTCATCTATTCTCTAACTTTTCATTGATAAAGTACCCATTGCCCATGGATGTCAATTTGCTTCATTTGATTATGTTGAACTGGGCTGTGAGCTAAGTTAATTGCAGACTCGTTGTCATAGTATTGTCTCATAAGGCCATCTCACTTAATCTTCAAATCTTCTAAAATAATCTTCAACCATAGTACTTTAAATATAAATTAAGCCATTCTTGAAACTCAACCTCTGCACTTGGCCGAGCCACTAACCTTGTTTTTTGCTTCTCTAGGTCACAAAGTCCTAACCAAGGAAAGTGCAAGATCCTAAAGTTGATATTTTATCAACAATAGATCCAGTATAATCAGCATCAATGTATATCTTAAGAACCAAACCTCCATTTATTTTAAATAAGATACCCTTCCCTGGGGTTCCTTTAAGATGTTAAAGTACTCTTTGAGCTACTTGTAAATGAATTTCCTTTATACTATGCAGAAACTAACTAATTACAATTACTATATATCTTATATCCATTCATATGTGAGCAGATAAATTAGTCTTCCTACTAGGCACTATACATCTCTCTATCTACTACAACATCCTCCTATGCTTTTCTAACCTTAAGATTTGGATAAATAGTAGTGCTAGCAAGTTTGCATGGTTTCTTGCTTGTAACCTTGAGCTTTGTAACATATATTTATTGCAAGATAAAAATCCTTGTTTAGAATGTGCAACTTTAATTCTAAGAAAATACTCCAACCTTCTCAACACCTTAATCTCAAATTCTTTAGTTAATCGTTGACTCAAGAACCATTTCTCTTTATCATCATCCTTTATCATTAGTTGCTAATGATAATAATACTCTTAATCGTATTCATTTTTACAATTGGAATAAAAGTCTCTAAATAATCAATTCCATAAGTTTGAGTATCGTCTTTTGCTACTAGTTGTTCCTTATATCTCTTAATTAATCCATCTATCCCATATATACCCACTTATAACTCACTGGTTTCTTTCCTATAGGTAACTTCACTAATTCACAGGTGTTATTTTTATCCAGTGCCTCCATCTCTATATTCATAGCTTGTTTCCATTTTTCATTATATAAAGCCTTATATACGATGGTAGGGATGGTAATGGCATTTAGGCTCATAAGAAAGGCTTTGTGAGATAATGAAAAATATTTAAATGATAAGAAATGTGCAAGAGGGCATAACAATTGTTTTGTACACTCTCTGGTTCCTTGTTATAATGGAAATAGGAATGTCTTGCTAATCATTATCCTTATAAACTTTAGTTTAATTTTGTAATGTAGGATTATAACTTGTTATCTCATGTGAATAATACGAGTTTAGCTTTTGGTCCTGCGGAGGTTTAAGAACAACCATGTTCTTTCTTGTGAACACCTTGCCTTTACCAAATCTCACATCTCTAAGGGCATAATTAGGTCTTTCTCGTTGTTCACTTAGTTATTTAGGAATGGATGGGATGTTCAAGAATATGGTTAGATCGTTGTTTTGGTTATAGTTTATATATGATGAATAAGAAGGTGCGATTGGAGTTTTAGAATTGGATAAAAGAATCAAACCAAGAATAAAACCTTCCTTATCTTACCTAAATGAATTCTTCTCCTAAAGATAAGGATTGTTGAAATATGAATCTTTTTCATTAAATGTGACATTCATTGAGACATAAAGATGCTTTGACAGAGGGTGGTAACACTTAAACCCTTTTTGAGTTAAAGAATAGCCCAACAAGATATATTTAGAGCCCTCTAATCTAATTTTTCCCTATTATGAACATGAACAAATGATACACATCTAAAAGTTCTAGGAACAAGATTGTTGGTAGTGTTTAGATTAAGGTATAATGTTAAAAGGATGTCCATAGAACTTTTAAGACCTAAGACTCTAGAAGGCAATATGTCTATGAGGTGAGTGGCTATAAGAATTGCTCTCCCCTAAAACATTGTAGACATATTCTTTGGAAATAATAGGGCTCTTATTTTTTCAACGAATAATCATTTTTCCTTTATACTAACCCGTTTTATTGTGTATTTTACACATAAGATTATTCATTAACTATTCTTTCCTTCTGCAAGTATGTGGTAAAAACTTGATTAAAATAATCTCTTGCATTATATGTACTAAACCTTTTGATATTAGTCCAAAATTAATTTCTTAACATGAAATAAAAATTTAGAAGTATATTACTAACATCAAATTTATGATTGAGAAGAAAAATTCAGGCAATACGAGTGCAATAATATATGGATCCCAAATATCACTATTAATAAGATATAATGGAATAGAGCCCCTTCGATTATTAATTGGAAATTTTTTTCTTTAACAGAAGCAACAAAATTTGATATGAAAGAATGAAATACTTTACCTTTGGATTTGTTCAACTGATTTGGTACTTCAAGATAGTAGAGGTCATCTCGTTCTCTAATAAGTCTAATCATCCTCTCTGAATCTTTCTCTTGACATAAACAATAACTACAGTAAAAAATCAAGTTAAAACATAAATTTTGGGTGAGTTTTTGTATACAAATGAGGTTGGTTAATGGTTTAGGAACATGAAGAACATTTGTTAAAGTTATTGATGGATTTATTTTGATATCCTCTATACACTTGCTATAGTTGTTAAAAATCCATCTGAATGTGACTATTTTTCTACTACTTGGACATAAAGTGTAGGTTGGCAAACATTTATTAAATGGGACATATCGTTTATAACTCTTAAGTCTATAACCTAAAAGTTGGTAAAACTTATATATGAGACATTTAATCCAAAGGAAAATGGAAACTTACCTAAATAAACTAAAGAATAGCTACTCAAAGGCTTTTCATAGCTATTTATGAGATCTCTCTCTCTCTCTCTTTGATGTGAATAATTTTGCTCGGAGACTGATTAAAGCACTAGTTGTAGATTTTCTTCATAAGGAAAGAAATTTAGCAGAGTTAGAGATTCAGCAGAGGAAGATAATGTTTTGTATGTCCTTTATTCAATTCCAAGATAAATATTTATAGTAACTTACAATGAAAGATAATGACCAAATCCTATCTACTGTGACCCATTTAGCCACAAAAATGGGAGAATCAGATAACAAGCATAGAAGGAGCAACAGAAATCTAATTACCTAACAACTTTTATTGACCTAGTCTTACGAAAATTCAACTGACACACCCAAAGCTTGCTTCTCACGTTCTAGAAATCTTGTTAAATTCATATCAACTCCTCCCCCCTTTAATTCCTTTATCTTGAAGGGAAAAAGAAGGATAACTCTGAGCAATTCGTCGAGCATCTTCCCACGTGGCATCTTCTTCTGAGGCACTTTGCCACTTTATCAAAACCTGCTGCTTAGGCCGGTATCGTCTCTTTTGAATTGTCCATTCCTGTAACACGCATTCGGGTTGTGGAAACACGGTATAGTTCTCCTAAACAGGTGGTAAGGTAATCGATGTTACTAGCACTGTATCCAAACTTTTCTTCAACTGACTCATATGGAAAACATCGTGTATGCGGGAACCTAACGACAACCCCAAAAGATAAGCCACCTTCCCTATCTTTTCAATGACTTTATATGGGCCATAAAACCTTAGGGACAATTTGAAAGAGGATCGAAAAGATACAGAAGTTTGTTTATAAGGCTGCAATCAAAGATAAACCAAATCCCCTATCTCAAATTCCAGATCACGCCTATATTAGTCAGCCATGGTTTTCATACGATTTTGGGCTTGTTGGAGGGCGTTCTGAGGTCTTTGAGAATATTGTCCCTATCTTGCAAGTAGTTATCCATCGCAGCCACTCTAGAGGTGCCGGGAACATAGCTCAATAAATTAGGAGGTGGTATACCATAAACAACTTCAAATGGAGTGACTCGAGTTGTAGAATGATAGGAGGTATTGTAACTGTACTATACCCAAGGAAGCCATTCATGCCATTTCTTTGGTTGGTCCAAGGTGAAATAACTCAGATATTGCTCTAAGACCCGATTGACTACCTCTGTTTGGCCGTCCATTTGTGGATGATAACTAGAGCTCATATTAAGACGGGTTCCCTGTAATTTGAACAAAACTTTCCAGAAATTACTTATGAAAATGGGATCACAATTACTTACAATACTAGTTGGGATGCCATGCAATCTTATGACATTAGCAACAAATGTCATTGCCACCATCATTGAAGTAAACGGATGTGCCAATGGAATGAAATATGCATACTTGGATAATCAGTCTATGTCAACCATGATAACTTGACTACCCACAGAATTGGGCAAGCCCTCTATAAAATCCATGGAGATATCACTCCATATATAATCCGAAATGGGAAGTGGCTGTAGTAGCCCAGTGGGGGCCATGGGATATGTTTTGCAACGTTGACAAACATCGCATCGTTTGATGTAGTCCTAAACACTATGACGCATTCCTGACCAAGAAAAATCTACCCGCACCCTAGATAAAGTTTTTGCAAATCCAAAATGGCCGCTTGTGGGAGTTTTATGAAACTTGGCCAATATGAGAGGAATAATGGGAGAAGAGGGATTAAGAGCTACCTTCTCAATCAAGAACCACACCCCATCCTTTTGTAGAGCCTATGGGTTAGTTCCCAAAGTGGTGTACAATGCGTCTTGCTCACACTCCCGTTGTAGTTGTCACCACCAATTGGCCTATGGACATGAGACTGTAATGAACATATCCTCCACCTTTCGGGGTAATGAATTCGTGGCCTAATTCTCGGTCTCCTTTTTGTATTGATCTTGTAATCATACCCCATCAACTTAGGAAGCCAACGAGCCTGTGAGGGGGTAGTAACTCGTTGTTCCAGAAGATATTTGAGACTCTATTGATATGTCTTGACGATGAAAGAACTCCCCAATAAATATGGCCGCCATTCCCGAGCTAATTTGACTATGGCCAGCATCTCCTTCTCATGGGTGGATAATTTCAGTGTCACTCTTTTCAAAGCCTCACTAAAGTAAGCAATTGGATGTTGGCTTTGCATTAGAACTGTACCAATTTTGGATCCACTGGCGTCACTCTAAATCTCGAATGGTCGAGAGAAATGAGAAGCTGTAGTACTGAAGCACGTGTCAAAGTCTCTTTAAGCCGAAGGAAGGATTCAGCAGCTTTTGGCGTCTACAAAAAACTGTCCTTCCCCAATAATTTATTTAGAGGGGCGATTATGATCTCAAAATTTTGTACAAATTTACGGTAATATCTAGAGATTCCTAGGAATCCCCGAACTTAGCATGTGGTGGTAGGAGTGGGCCAGTCTTGGATAACCTGAATTTTCTCTGGATCAGGTTGACAAAATTTTATGATCCAAATACTCAATTTGCTGTATACCAAAAATACACTTTTCCCTTTTTGCAAACAGTCGATATTGATCTAGTACCGCTAGCACAGTTTAGACATGTTGCAGGTGATCCTCCCAAGATTTGGAAAAAATTATAATGTTGTCAAAGAAGACTAAGACGAACTTTCTCAAATATGGTCGAAAAATCTCGTTCATGAGACTATAGAAGGTGGACGGTGTGTTCGTGAGTCCAAAGGGTATGACTACGAACTTATAATGTCCTTCGTGAGTAAGGAAAGCGGTCTTTGGAATGTCATCTTTGTGCACTCTTATTTGGTGATACCCATGTCGCAGATCCAATTTTGAGAAATAACGAGCTTTAAATAACTCATCCATCAATTCGTCGATCACAAAAATTGGAAATTTGTCTTTGATGGTCAAGGCATTAAAGGCGCGATAATCTATGTAAAACCTCCACTCCCTATTAGCTTTCTTGATTAATAGGACCGGAGACAAAAAAGGATTGGTATTGGGACGGATTAAGCCAGACGCTAGGAGTTCTCGTGCTTGCCTCTCAATTTCATTTTTTTGGTAATGAGGGTACCTGAAGGGGCGCACACTGACTGGTTGCATGTTTGGGAGGAGGGGGATTTTATGTTCGTGCTCTCGGATTGGTGGCAATGCTGTTGAAGCCTTGAAGACATGTTGGAACTCGTATTTTGTGGAGACCAACTTGATCTGTTGAGGGATTTGTGCAATTGATTTCAGTAGAAATTAGCTGGATAAAATATGCGAACCCCACATGAGCATTTGCTAGATGGTGGGATTCCTTTTCAGTCAAAGCCTCCATATAATTCTTCTGAAGTCCATTCAGAGTATAAGGTGTCCCATTTAAATTAAAGGACATAGTAAGCTCTTTATAATCAGTAGGTATTGGGCCCAAAGTTGACATCTACTAGACTCCCAAAACCAATGGATACACAGCGTTAGGGAGAACAAAGTAATTAGCTTCAATTAAACAACCTTGTATATTTAATTTAGTACCTCGACACACTCCCATACATTCCATAGTCTGTTGGTTGGCAACAGTGACTATAAACTGCTGGTCCATCTTCACGATCAATCCAAACTTATCGGTTGTTCTTTGCTCGATAAAATTGTAAGAGCTACCTCCATCAACCAAGACCAGTATGTAACGCGCACCGCAGAAGGATTGATGACGATTTGATGGAGTTTTCGATGAGTGTTTTGTTTTGGTGTGTTTTTGACCTTGAGGAATTAAGAAGGATGAAAATTTCGAATTCAACAAACAAGAAAAATAAGGATACGCAAGGTTTGATTTCTATGACACCTCTTGGAAACTTGTTCCAAACAATCCCGATGATCAAAATAAAACCCAGAGAAACAAATGATCGACACGCCATAATTGGGGAAGCAATTGATAAGTGAAAGATGGTTCGAAAGGTAACAAGAACAAGAGAATAATGTTTCTCCCTATTGA
>JAOQMP010000005.1:8200457-8211113 GCA_027563575.1 Erythroxylum pedicellare | reverse complement strand
AAATATTTTAATTTTTTAATTCACAAGTTAAAAGAACTATACAAATGAAAATTAATTACATAATGAAATTGTAATAATAATAATTAATTAATGTTAAATAATATATATTGAGTTGATGGCAAGTCAGAAAAAATAGAAAATAAAAATTAATTTTTATAATTCTTTATAAATTATAAAAATTAGAAGAACCTAAAATTGGAAATTTAAATAAATATATTTTTATTAAAGTTAAAAATAAAAAACAAGAAATCGAAAACTTCAATACCAATATACCGACCGTAAAATTTTTCTAAACTATAGTAAAACCTTGCTCATTGATGTAATCCCTCAGTAAAATTAAGTATTACAAACGTTGATGACAAGAATGTTAGTGCATATATTATATTGTAAATGAAAATGTAGTTGAAGAAAACACTTGGCAGTTAGTAGTGACAGTTACAAATCCTTTGAGCGGTAGTTTTCGTTGAAGGACGTATGGTAGGGAAGGTGGGAGATGGATGATAGCAGTGCCTCACTTCAATACAAAGTAATTTCTCCTGCTGAAAACATCTTAGGCCACATGTCAAATAAGACTCGTTTAAAGTTTAGTATATGTGTGAATATACATACATATATATATACACACACACGTCGCGTATATAATTAATAAGATAATGTTAATTTGTTGAATCTTCTTTCATTAAATTTAATAATTTTTATAAAAATTAATTAAATATCTTAATAAATATAAGAGATTTATCTTTTTTATATATATAATTTTATCTTCAAAAGTGCAAAAGAAAATTAAGTTTTTCTATTAGTCTAATTCAAGTGAGACTAAAATCAAATAAATAACGAATATTGAAGTTTTAATATCAAGTTCCAAATATTTTTCTCTTCATTTATTTTTTACATTCTCTCTTATTACATAATCATCTTGTCTTGTCACTTCCACAAAAAGCATTGAAAATTGTCAATAATTCTCGTATATTGTATTATTAAGACTAATAATAATATATTTGCTCATCAATAAATACAAATTAAATGTATACTAGACCATGCAATAGAGGATTTGGAGGTACATTGACTCTACAGTATAGTTATAGTATAGATTTAAAATACAAGTTGTAAATAATATACATAAATGCACAATTATATTTATTATCAATTTTTAATGAATCTTTTGTTATATCGAAAAGATAAAAAAAAGAATTATTTAATGTATATTACGTCACAAAGTTTAACGTTAAAGATTTTGATACGTAGCTTTATATCTTCGCATACATGTGTTTCCTCAATGGATCCGCACAATATTGGATTACCAATGTCTTAATTTTAATAAAAATTGCGATTAATAATAAAAAAAATGAAGATGATAGATTAGGAAAAGACCTAATGTACATGTTTTGACTAAAACAGTTCAACAAATGGAGAGGAGTCTAATCATGCAGTTCGGAAGTTTGAAGTTAATATTATTAATTGTTAATTAGTTCTGAAAGTTAAATCATCAAAACCTAGAAACTACAACATGGAACACAGAAATACTGGCAAAAAAGTCTAATAACAAGTTCACCAAACCCTTCCGTATTTACTTAATATAATAGATAAGCAATTCGTATGTACACATGTGGTATAACCTCAACTTTGAAAGATGAACTAATTCCTACAGATAATCAATGATCAACGATTTCCATATTTACTATGCAAAACAAATAGTATAAAGCAGCATAAAATATTGATGGATTACAAGGAAAGAAAAAAAAATTGTTATGTATTGATTGTTGGTAGTCTACAAAAAAGAGAGTGATGTATAGTAGATTTGATTATGCATAGAATTAAAAATTATAAAAATGGGCAACTAAGGTTGGTTTGTAGTAGACGTCGTAGGTTAGAAACTTGGAAAGACGTTGAAAGGAGAACCAAATTCACCCCACCAAGCAACCCTTTTGCTCTCTTTGTCTCCTCTCTACCTATCTATCTATCTCTGACACGCTCCATCTTCAAGTAGGGCTTACAATTACACAGAGAGAAAGATATATATATATATATAAGTGAGAAAAGGAATTACTTATGAAAGGGCTTGTTAGCCAAGACGTTTGCATCAATCTGCTGGTAGAGGTTTGTCCGAACCCTCCCCAAAGTCCCCCCAACTCTCTAACGGAAACCACCACTTGATTATAACTTCAATCTCTTCTCTTCTATATGCTACAAATAGATATAGATGTTTGTTGTTTTTGGGATCAATCTGCGTAATTGCTCAACCTACAGTTCTTGTTTTTGCTTTGCTTCCCGCCACCCACTTTCCTTGTTATTTGTGACCATCATCAACCCATCTGTCTAACCACTTGATCCAGTTATTTTTCTTTCTTGCTTGATCTCATTTTTTTCTTTAGGTATATACAGAAGAAGAATAAGAAGTGAAGAAATACATGAAGCTATAGCTAGCTAGCTAGCTAGCTAGCAGGTTGAAGTGTACTAGCTAGGGCTTTTCACTTTACGTGCCGGGTTGGTGCTGAATTCCCAATTTTTGCGAAGAGATCAAATGTGTACCAGGGGCCATTGGAGACCAACTGAAGATGAGAAGCTAAGGGAGTTGGTGGAACGCTATGGTCCTCACAACTGGAACGCCTTAGCCGAAAAGCTTGGAGGAAGATCAGGTGATTTTGTTATCAACCGATAAATGCATCAACCTCGTGGTCATGCATGAGTATTACATATTATTATTATTATCTCTGTTGTTGTGGAAATTTGGAGGGTTAGATTTCACTTCACAAGATTGATAATATGAACCAAAAATGATGATTTAAATGAAAACAGGTACAAAAAAAGGGCATGTTGACAATGATAATACCTAATTGTGACTGTGACTAAAACTCTGCCATATTAACGAAGTTATCATTGATCATCACAACAGGGAAGAGCTGTAGGTTGAGGTGGTTTAACCAGCTGGATCCAAGAATCAATCGGAGCCCATTCACCAAAGAGGAAGAAGAGAGGCTTCTAGCTGCTCACAGAATTCATGGCAATAGATGGGCTGTGATAGCAAGACTTTTCCCTGGTAGAACTGATAATGCTGTGAAGAATCATTGGCATGTAATTATGGCGAGAAGGTGCAGGGAAAGATACAGACTTCATGGCAAAAGGGTTGCTCATGAAATTACTTCGACAACGAATGAGGTAAACATGTGTTCATCTTCACCTTCAAAGCTACAAGATGTTCCCATGATGATTTGCCAGAAGACAATGAACTTCTCTTCATTTCTAGAGAAGTACCGTGACAGGTTGTCTTTGTGTGATCGGTATCCTCCCACTCACATTAGCCCAAGTAACTGTGAAGGTAATTAGCTGTAGTTTCATGTTTCAATCTTGCTAAGTTCAGTCACAAGATGCAATTTTTTCATTATAAAATTAACATATAGCAAGGAAGGTTTTTAAGTTGTGGCTCCAATCCGCAATATTAAATTTTGAGTAATTATCACAGTCCTTATTTAGGTTAATTAACAGTCCATTATGGCAACCTTAATCACACCTACTACTTTTAAGGCAATTTTCAGAAATGTATGATCATCGAATTTGTAACCTACTATTTAAAACGTTGACGATAAGAAATCAAACCAGTAAACTAATTTATATCATTTTCGGAAATAGTATAGCACTATTAATTGTCAACTAATTTATGAGTTCTCAACATTTTCGTAGTGTTAGTTAATCTTTAATGCGTATGTTGTTGCAGATAAAAATAGGGCAGTAGAGTTTTATGATTTTCTTCAACTAAACACTGACTCGAGCAAAAGCGAAGTGATAGACACAGCGAGAAGAGAAGATGAAGAGGTAGAGCAGAAAGCCATGGGACGATCCAAGAAGGCAGCGTCTTCTTTCATCGAGTTTCTATCAGTAGGAAACATTAGCTCTTGGTAGCCCTATAGTCTCTGAGTCTGAGGTGATATCTCATCACATATCAAACATATACATACAGGACCATAACTACAATATTAGACCTCTACATGTGACCTGCTGGTGCTTGAAAGCTGCAACATTGACATGGGACTGGGAGTGCAAATTAGATATTTAACGAGATATTTCGATGATGATCACTAGCATATGTTTCGATGACGATCACTGGCATATATAGACTACAATGTAATGTTGAAGCTTAATCTTAATCTATCACAAGTTTCATTCGATATGTTACTCTAATATATAGTAGAAATTTTAATTTACAGCTAAAAGACACACAGCACCTTAATTCTTTCCATGGATATAGCTTAATATATATTTTATTACTATCTACTGAGAATTAATTATCCATAAATGCTTGCATCCTTCAATTCATTTTTCACATTCATTTTCCACTAGAAACTTATATCTAAGTATTGCATAGAGTATATATATGAGTGTGCCATGAAATATACTTTGATTTTGCCTAAACTTCTCTACTGTAACTTCTTAACTATATAGTTGTGAAATATTGATTATTACAAAATCAAACATGTCGCAAAACAAAACTATATTAGAAACATAAAATTCCTTTACACCTATTTAACGAAAAGGATCACAAACAAAGCAGTTTTTTTTTTCCCCCCAAAAAGAGGCACAACAGCCTGAATTCTATTCATCCTGTCGAAGAAATCTGATCTTAGACATCAGGAACTACTAAGTCTTGCGCTCCTGCCATAAAAAATCGAGCTTACTTTGCTAGAAAGTCCGCACACCTGTTAGCCTCCCTAAGCACGTACTTAAGAAGGACACGCCAGTGCCAGTCCCCACAAAGGAGGGCCTTGATGGTTGTCAATAAATGCCCATGTCCGTAATCTACATTCAATTTCGCACAACCACACACGGGAGGGTGCCAAGCACTCTCCCTCCTCTGCTGCATATTAATTTGACTGCTGGAGTATCGGTCATTTCATAAATACGATTTCGAATTTTTTTCAGTTGAATAGACCGATTCGGGTCCTGTTGCTATTGTTGCCATAAACTCCAAGCTGCAACTCCAAAGCAAGTACCCCAGTCCCCATTCGTATTGAATCCCCATTCACGAGTTCAATTTAGATGGAGCCAATTGGGAAGAGTCAAAGAACCAAAAAGTCCTCGGCATTAAATGATTCCAAACCAGTCGGGCCAACAACAATCCGTAGGACATGGAGTAACGTTTTGCTCCTCAAACGTTGGGTTGGGCAACGAGTATCCTGAGTGACATGCCGTCTAGCAAGTTCCGCTCTTATGAGGAGCTTGTTTTTAACGACCAAAAGAAGTTTTTTAGCACGGTTAATTATCCATGTCCATCTTTTCACTTATAGATACATGAAATATAACACGTGTATATAAATTTCAACTTGGAGATTCAATGTACAAAATAGAAGCTTAGGCCTTTAAGTTAGGCCTCTTGGACAATCTCCACCAACACCAAAATATTCAACAATTTCATCAATACTGAGTTTAATTGACAAACAAAATTGCAGGCAGGTACAATTGGCCACGATGAAGCATCACATTGACGTGACTTTACAATGACCTAATCCGTCCAGCATATCCCTTGATTAATCCTTCATAATAACAAAATCAACATCCATTCTTGATTTATCAGTCAACAATTTGAACCATTAATATTGAGTTTAGTTACCATTTCCTAATCTGATTTGGACGTGTTTCCGCAGCCCTTTCTTGCAAGAAGTTCGTTCAGTCCAACAATGTTGTTTTCTTCGTTACACACCATTTTATACCATAATTATTGTTAGATACATTTTTAATTACAAAATATTATAATAATTACAACTTCCATTGAAATGGTAATTACATAGTGACACAAGCACCGCAGTTAGTTAACCTATAATAGAACAATATATATATTACACAATTAAAGAGTACAGTAACTCAGTATTGCTTGACCAAGCGTAGAGGATCATATATGAGGGAATACGTACACAACATGCATGGTCCCTGTATGGTTCACCAAGATTCAAGTCCACCTTGTCCCCCGGCAAAACAATTCCAGATCGTGTTTTCAGTCACCTACGAGTCCTGTAGGAGAATGTGGTGCATGCGTCGGATTGAACACAATTTAGAGCTCACCAAACTGCTTCTATTATACTACAAATTAGAACGTAACGTAAGTCCCTACTCCAATTATCTCAATGAAGCTGGTCATACATGCGTGATAAGTGAAATGTTGCTGCTTTCCGTCTCTTTGAATAATGCCATGAATGGCTTACTACTCATTGACTTCTCTATGCATGCCTTATATGTCAACTAATTAGCTTGGATTCTTTGAAAGAATCAAATGTTCTCTTATGCTACTCAGGAGCTTATTCAAGGCTATTTCAATTCGCACCTTTTAGTGACTGAATCTTCTGACATTTCTTAACTGGTACCAAGTCTAATGAAATATGCAGCTTGACATAATCCACCAATTAACCTCTATCAGCACATGTGATATTGTTAATATCCTTATGCTGTACTATGATAGCTTTTGATCTTGTCTTTAGGTTATTCCTGATTTTATGGTTTGTTTTGGTCTAGATAATTTTTCCATGTTTATAGGAGTTCTTATTGTATCTCTGTTATATAGCTATATATATATCCATCTGATCAGCTTAATAATTAAAATAATTTCCCTCATCTTTCGTCTTGTTTATATGGTATCAGGGCCCCAATAAAACTCTTGCGAGTCTCATCCTCAAAACTCAACCTTATTCACAAAATGACCGACAACGTGAATGTGACGAATGCTAATGCTGCCAATAACAACTCTGTAGTTGTTCAATTCAGTCCAGTCTCTCAATTGCTAATAAAACTTGCTGGATCTCACAACTTCGCCATATGGAAAGCTCAAATCTCCATGCTCATGCGTGGACATAATTTGTTTGAGTACCTTGATGGAGCATCTTCTGCACCCTCCCTCACCATTACACAAGATAATCAGCAAATTACAAACTCAAGTTACAGCATCCGACTCTGCCAAGATCAATTGATTCAAAATGCTATTATGACCTCTGTAGACCTGACAATTGCTTCAATTGTTGCTGCAGCCCTCACTGCTAAACTTGCATGGGATTCTCTTCACACATCCTATGCATACAAATTTTAGACTAGAATTTGCAATCTTCGTGATCAGCTTGCTTGTGTTTCTAAAGAATCAAGGCCTGTTGCTGATTATTTTCATCAAATCAAGTCTCTTTTTCTTGAACGCCAACACCGGCATATTCTTGAAACAACAAAAACACTAATGCATGAAGCCTCTTTACCCACTTCTTTTTGGTCCTTCGCTTGCCAACATGCTGTCTATTTAATAAATAGACTACACACACCTCACTTGAACTATCAATCTCCTTTTGAAAAATTATTTGGTAGTCATCCCAATTAGCACTTTTCAAAAACCTTTGAATGTTTGTGTTATCCATAGCTCAAACCCTATACAAAACACAAACTTGAACCCAAGTCTAATCCATGTGTTTTTTTGGGCTTCTCCCAAATTTATCATGCTCATTATTGTTTTGACCCAATTAATAACAAATTTTAAATTTTCCGAGATGTTAATTTTATTGAAGAAACCTTCCCTTTTCAAACCATTTTCTCAAAAATTAAAAATTCCTATCCTACTGCCACATGGAAAATTATTGAGGAAACATCTTCAATTTTAGAATCCATAACAAATTTGCAAGCCTTATCTCTACCACAGTCACTCCACATCAATCGCCAACCCTCTCAAGCCGTCTCCTCCGATCTGCATCAACATAGTTCCATGGGTTCAGGTAATCTTCCATCTCCTTCCTCTAATTTGCAACCCTCATCCCCTCTGCTATCTCCTTCCATTCCAACTCCAAATTAATGACAACCTTCTACACGAAAAAACAATCCACCCTTGCCTCCTCCACCTGCTCGACCCACAACCCCTTCCTAAAACAATATTTTCTATCCTAAAAAGCCCTTTGATTACTTTGCATACGTTCCTACCATCTCAACTCCCCACACATTCAAACAAGCCCAAAAACATTCACAATGGAGGACAACTGTGAAGCATGAATTTGATGCATTAATTAAGAACCAAACATGGGAACTAGCTCCTCCTACATCTAACAAAAATATTGTTGATTATAAGTGGATTTACAGAATAAAGAAGAAAGCAGATGGGTCAATTGATCGCTTTAAAACATGTCTCGTTGCTAAAGGTTTTACTCAACAACCTGGCATTGATTATCACTCTACCTTCAGTCCAATTGTGAAACCAACAACCATTAGAACTGTTCTTTCTCTAGCTGTTCAGAATCATTAGGTGATAAATCAATTAGACGTTAACAGCGCCTTTCTCTAAGGCACGCTTGAAGAAGAAGTATTTATGAGATAACCACCAGGATTTGAAGATTCTAGACGTCCAACACATGTTTGTCGACTGCGCAAGGCCATTTACGACCTTAAACAAGTTCCTCGCACTTGGTATAATGAGTTAACATCACACTTAATTTCCATAGGTTTTGTTAAATCCAAATCAGATCCCTCCCTGTTTATCTGCCATCATTCCAAAGGTACTATGTATCTTCTCATTTATGTAGATGATATAATTCTTACTAACGGTAATGTAACACTGATCAAACAAATTATTTCTTCTTTGGCATCACGGTTTTCCCCCGAAAACTTGGGCCCATTAACTTATTTTCTTGGAATTGAAGTTCATTATGATGAAAAAGGACTCATCCTTTCACAATCCTAGTGTATATCATAACTTCTCCACAATCTCAATATGTAGGAGTGTCATGTTGTTTTGACGAGTTCCACTCAAAGTCTACAACTCAATGATGGCACACCATCATATGATGCTACTGAATACCGATAGGTCATTGGCAAACTTCAATATCCGTCTTTCACCAGACCTAATGCCTGCTTCACTATCAACAAGTTATCCCAATTCATGCATGCTCCATCTGAAGCTCATTGGAAGGCCGTTAAACGCCTCCCCGGATATCTTAAAAGAACAGCTGATTATGGCCTTTGTCTTAGTCAAACTACACAATTGCAGTTATCCATGCGCTCTGACGCCAATTGGGCAGGAAATCACTTTGATAGGTGCTCAACCACAGGCTACCTTCTTTTTCTTGGAAACAATCCTGTTAGTTGGTCCTCCAAAAAACAAAACACAATTGCACGCTCCTCTACCGAAGCAGAGTATCGAGCCGTTGCAAGTGCACTTGCTAAAACAACTTGGGTCAAAAATCTCCTCTTAGAGCTTAGTGTCTCTTTCACTCATCAACCTACAATTTACTGTGACAATTTAGGTGTCATATACTTATGTCATAACCCTATTTTTCATAGCAAAATGAAACATGTGGCTGTCGACTTCCACTTTATCCGTGAACAGATAAAAAATTAGCACCTTCTTGTCACTCACATCTCAAGTTCCGATCAACTAGTCGAGACACTGACGAAACCACTTCTCAAAGACTCATTCAAACATCATCTCGCCAAGCTAGCTATTGTGCCACACCATCTACCTTGAGGGGGGTGTATCAGCACATGTGATATTTGTAATTGTTTGTTATATCCTTTTGCTGTACTATGATACTTTTGACCTTGTCTTTAGGTTGTTCCTGATTTCATGGATTGTTTTGATCTAGACAATTTTTCCATGTTTATAGGAGTTCTTGTTGTATCTCTGTTATATAGCTGTATAAATATCCATTTGATCAGCTTAATAATAGAAATACCTTCTCTCATCTTTGGTCTTGTTTATAACCTTTAGATATAATCCAATCATGACAAGTTTTATAAGTGAATTTGATATTTGAATGATTATTTCATTTGTAGCAATCAATAATTAAAAAATCCAACCGAGCCATCCACTTTTAACTCACCAGTTTATTAATTAGTTGGTTAATTTTTATTAATTAATAAGTTTCAATATATTAAAATAAATAAATAAAATTTAATTTAATAATCTTTTTTTTTCAATTAAGCTTCATTCTTTGATAGATAAAGATAATCTTTTTTAATCATATTTTAAATACTTTAATTTTATTCAATCTTTAAACTATTTTATGACGGTTTAATACCTAACTTTTTAAACTTACCAACGTTTTAAAAACATATTGATAGCAATGCTTACGTCAATATTAAGGCTATGCTTGGTTAGGGGCTTATTAATGAAATGAAATATAATGTAATATCATTCCATCGTTTGAGATGAATATTTATAATAAAATAGGTTGGAAGAGGAGGGCTTCATATTACATTTCACAATATTTCACTATATTACATTATGAATCATTTCATTCTTTCTATACAACAATTATATAATATTACATCCGTTTATATTTCATTTCATTATAAACCATTCTATTCTATTCTATTCCATTAAAAACTTTATGTCAAACTAAACATAGCCTGGGGGTTTAATAATGAAATGAAATAAAATGTAATACTATTCCATCATTTCTAATATTACATCCATTTATTCCATCATTTGAGATGAGAATTTATAATGGAATGAGATGGAAAAGGAAGATTTCATATTACATCTCATTCCATCCTAAACAGTAAAAATGAAAAACTTTCAATTTAGACGTTTTAGGATGACATGTAAAATGATAAACAACTTTATACTATATAAACCCTTCGTCCAAACAACATTTCACTATATTACATTATAACATTTTCATTTTTTCCAAGCAATAATTTTTCTAATAT